>VDFB02000017.1:38233429-38244923 GCA_007258455.2 Sequoia sempervirens | reverse complement strand
ACTCTCTCCCTCCCTCCCTGCCACTCTCTCCCACTCTTTTTATCCCTCCCTCCTTCTCTCTCCCACCCTCTCCCACTCTCTTTCACCCTCTCCCACCCTCTCCCACTCTCACACCTTCTCTCCTACCCTCTCTCCCACCCTTTCACCCACTCTCCCACACTCTCTCCCACTCTCTTCCTTCATCCTATTGGAACTATAAAAATATGATGATTTTTACATATCTTTCATCCCCCTAAGTCTCCAGTTGAGTCCTACCTTAGGCACTTTTTCCTCATTTTATGATATTTTTACCCATATTTTGGTCGTGTGACCCCACAGAATCCATCGAGTCATGCATTTTTCATGTTGTGGTCCATATCAACATAGGTCTATGTAGGTCTCCCTGACCCATGTTTCCTATGTGTTAACATATGTTTGCAGCAAGTGATCGACAAGACTTGTTCATTGTTACAGTTATCAGCATTCACTTGTATGTTTCTATCGGCATGACTTTCACATGGTTTTGGCGACTGAGGAGGAACCTATCGACATGATTTTGGTCATCAAGATAGTGTCTCATCGATTTTGAATTGTCTCCCTGACTAATGCATGTGGAGGTTCATCGGCGAGAGCTTGGCGATATCGCAATGTGATCTCGGTGAGGTTGTTATTTCTTGTCGCCACGGGGTTTTTGTCAGCATGTTCTTGAGGAGAGTCTTACCGAACAACACATGGATGGTTTCTTCGGCCAAACATATTGCTTCCGGTGTGAGGTCATATCGAATATACATTGTCACACCGACCGGTGGCGGGAGCATGCATATCGGTAAGAGTTGAGGCTTTCGAAGTAATGTCTCGATGAGTGACCTTCGGTCTCATCGATAACACAATGAGGACTTTGTTGGGATGAAAATTGGATTGTCTCAGTGACACACAAGATGGATAAAGTCTTGTGGTAAAACAAAGTGCACTCTGTATGGGGTCTCCCTGATGTCGATATGTTACGTGGATCCACATAAGATAAAAGAATACATTGGCGAGAGAACCGATTTGTCATAGTGACTCATGATGAATGAAGACTTTCGATAAAGCAAAGTCTAATCTGTGAAATGTCTCTCCGATATCTCAAGGTTATAGTGAAATGGATGAAGCAAGGAAGCACGTTTCAGTAAGAAAATTTCTTATGTCTCAACGACTAGGAGATGGCATTCGGGGTGACTGTCGGTATAATGAAGCATTATCTACATGATGTTTCCCCAACTCCATGAGGTCACAGTGAAACACATTGGGATAGGAGGATTTTCTTTGGTTTTGACATAACAAACTGAACGCTACAGTGACATGCAAGAGGCAAAAGGAGGCATATCGATGAAACATAACAAGATCAAAACTAGGAAATAACACGCTCGCGTTATATTTTTCTTTGGGAATCCCTGAGCCTTAGCATTGGTAGTTGCCTTGGAATACCAACCTAAAGGCTTGGAGGGCATTCCCAATGACCAGAGACATGTTTTTGCAAATTCTACAATTTTTTCACATAATCAGGTTCGTGCTCACCATCAGGATTGCATCTAGTTCAATATCGACAAAACAAACACATGGGTAATGTTAGGTTCTCTCTAGCTATCCAACGATGTAATTTTTTTCACTTTTAACAATGTTAAGCCTTTCATCCATAATTTCTTTTGTTTGTATGTCTCTTTTCGCCAAAAGCAGTGTTCGGTTTTTTTCCGCTATAAATTAACCTTCATCAAAATTTCAAATAAATTAAATTTTTAGAAACTAGACTCTATTCTACATTTAAAAAAAATAAAATAAAAAAAAATCAATTACCTTCAAAAAATTTTAGGGGGAGCACGGCCAAAATTCTACTTTTTAGGAAGTGCCCACTTAGAAAATTAGTAAAAAATCAAATATTCATTAAAAAATTATCAAAAAAATCGTGCATCAACTAGATACTGTTAGCTAACTTTTGACTCTTGCGATTTTAAAAATACTACAAAAAAGTTGACCGTGCTCAGGTCGTACAAGAGCTACTATGTTATGTTTTCTGACAAAAATAGCACCAATTTGTGTA
The DNA here is from genome assembly GCA_007258455.2 of Sequoia sempervirens. Classification (NCBI taxonomy): domain Eukaryota; kingdom Viridiplantae; phylum Streptophyta; class Pinopsida; order Cupressales; family Cupressaceae; genus Sequoia; species Sequoia sempervirens. Next base: position 38,242,867 of record VDFB02000017.1, on the reverse strand, counting down.
CATCCTTCTTTTGAACCCCTTAGTCTCAACCATTTTAAAAATAAATTAGTATTTTAGAAAGTAGACTCAAAGGACTTCGATCCTTGTTTCTGTTCCATCTCAAAATTTTGAGTGTAACTATCCTCAATTTCATGTCCAAGGTCAGTATTTCCTGATTTTAGAAAAAAGTGGCCACTTAAGCCCCCTTTTTGGGAACCATCTTGGTGCACTTACCCTCAACTTCTAAGCCCCTGGAGTTGATACATACAATTTTTTGTAGACCAACAAGAACTAAAAGCATTAATGGAGAAAGGTATTTCATTTTATCGATAGATGATTACTCAAGAATGACATGGGTAACTTTTCTTAAAGATAAATCTCAAGCTTTGGAAAGATTCAAAATTTTCAAAGCTATCATTGAAAATGAGATTGGTTCAAAGATAAAATGAATGAGATCTAATAGAGGAGATAAATTCACTTCTAGTGAATTTGATAAGTATTGTGAAAAATATAGAATTAGAGGGCATTTCTCTGCAACCATAGCACCTCAACAAAATGGAGTTGTTCAGAGAAAGACTAGAAGTTTTAAGGAAATGGCTAGAACAGTTTTTCATGAAGCACAATTACGTGATAGATACTAGAAGGAAGTATTTCATATTGCATTTTACATTCTTAACAAAGCATAGTTAAGATCCAATCATGGGAAGACTCCATATGAGTTATGTAAAAATAGACTTGCATCTGTGAAGTACTTTAGAATATTTGGAAGCATATTTTTTATAAAAAAGGGATGAATATCTTTTGAGTAAATTTGATACAAGATCTAACAAAGGAATATTTTTGGGTTATTCAACTACAAATAAATCTTATAAGTGCTACAATAAAATGTTATAGAAGATAGTTTAAAGTGTGAATGTTAAAGTGGATGAAGATTACTCTCAATTGTTACTTAAAAATGACATGTATATAAAAGTACCTATTTATAAAGAAAAATAAGAATGTGAAAAATAAATGTCACAAGAGGAGGGTGATGTTGATGAAGAAAAGAAACCAAAATCTACTCCAAAAGCTCCACCCAAATTTGTCAAAAGAGATCATTCTGAGAAGAAAATTCATGGAAACAAAGTTGATGGTGTCATTACAAGAAGCAAGATTTTTCAACAAGAATAGGTAAACCATTCCTTGCTATCTAAAATTAAACAAAAATATTATGAAAAGGCTAGTAAGGATGAAAGTTGGATTGAAGCCATCCAAGAATAAATTAGTCAAATAGATTTAAAAATCATACTTGGGAACATGTTACTAGGCCTACTGATAAGAATATCAGAGGCTCAAAATGGGTATTCAGGAAAAAACTAAATGAATATGGGAAGATAACAAAAAATAAAGCTAGATTAGTCTACACTGGCTATGCTCAAGTTGAGGGTATAGATTTTGATGAGACATTTGCACCTATTGCTAGGATCAAAGCTATTAGAATGTTTCTTGTATATTCATTTTATAAAAAAATTAGTGTACTAAATGGATGTGAAGGACCTACATTTCTTAATGGCTATATGGATCACGATGTCTATATGGAGCAACCTAAAGGACTTAAGATGGTTGATAACAAAGACTATGTGTATAATTTGAAAAAGGTGTTGTATGGTTTGAAATAGGCCACTTGGGCTTGGTATTCCAAGTTAGAAAAATATCTCCAACAATAAGGGTATAAGAAAGGTATTTCTAACAATAATTTGTATTTCAAATGTGAAGGTGAACATATATCGGTTGTTATTGTTTATGTTGATGATATCATTTTTAGTAGAATTGTGATAAGATTTGCAAAGTTTTTGCTATTGCAATGTATAAAGAGTTTGAGATGTCCATGCTATGAGAATTAACATTATTTTTTGGTTCAAATTTAATTAGTTAAATACATGGATTTCCACCTCTTAGATTAAGTATATGAAGGAAATTATGAAGAAACTGAAAAATGGAAGATTGCAAGCTAGTTACAACACCTAGATTCTCATTATATGTAATCTAAACAAATATGATCATTATGATTTAGTAGATCAATCAATATACAGATGCAAGATTTGAAGTACTTTATATCTTACAGCAACAAGGCCTAATACCATGCGAGTTGTTTGCATGGTTGCTAAATTTTAAGCCGCTCCTAAGGAAACACATGACAAATATGTGAAGAGAATTTTTAAATACTTAAAGATAACATTAGAATATGGCATGTGGTATCTTGTTGGTGATGACTTCACTTTAAATGCATACACTAATGTAGATTTAGCTTCTTATGTGGATGATAGAAAGACCACTAGTGGCAGTGCATTTTTTCTAGGAGATAGATTGGTAGCACTGTTAAGTACGAAACAAGAGTTAATTTCTTTATCAACAACTAAAGCTAACTATATTCTTGTTGTATCTTGTTGTACTCAATTGTTGTGGATGAAACAAGCACTGCAAGATAGTAAGGTGAAGTTTGATGGACCAATTAGTATTTATTGTGATAATACTAGTGTAATAAATATCTCAAATAACCTTTTTATGCATTCTAGAGCCAAGAACATGTCTATTGAATATGATTTTCTTAGGGTGAAATTTGTTTCCTAGGAAGTCATATTAGAATATGTTGCTACAAAATATCAACTAGCAAACATTTTCACTAAACCACTTCCAAAAGAGCCAATTAAACAACTCGAGAATAAATTAGGAGTTGTTCCTTCTCCTATCTCTCCATGAATACATGATGTATTCATCCAGGGGGAGCATATCAGAGTAATTCATTATCATTGGTATGAAAATTGTTCTATAGGATCCTTGTCCTTGGTGAGTGTTCTTATGTTACTCCCTTTGTAATTGATGTCAAAGGGGGAAAGTATATAAAATGGGAGAATAAGGGTGATGTCAAAGGGGGAATGAAAGGTGTTACCATTTTTAGAGTTGTCTGTATTGAAAGGTTTTTTCATATTCAAAGTTATTCAAGTATTGTCATTTTTAGTTGTTTCCATCAATGAAAAAGGGGGAGATTGTTAGAATTATTGTCATTGATGTCAAAGGATTCATGAGATATTGTTTGATTTATGTGATTTTTTTCATTGATGTCAAGGGATGATGTCTTTGTATAGTTAAATCATGTATGTATTCCATTCATGGAAGTTCATGTTGTATTTTGGTTGAGGTCTACAAGTTGATGTTCTTTGGATTAACACATTGATAGGGTTTCAATCTCTACTAGGTTTTTAGGCCTAACTCACTTAAATCCTAAGTAGTTATATCTAGTTGTGCACTTTATGTTATATTTTATTGTTGACTTACTCTAGGTGGTTTCCATTCATTTAAGTGATTTTTATCTCTCTCGACATTGTTTAGTTATTGGCCCCCCTTTACTTATATTGGTTTGCATTAATTCCTTGTAGCACAAAATCTTCACATAACTTTTTTTATTTCTAAGTGCAAAGAGAAAATGTGCTACTTAAGATTTTGTATGGATAGAGTGGTGATGCATGGCATTTTGTCATAGTAGCACAATGTTTCTTTGCATTGCAATTTCTATCTTGAAGGACAAAGTAAATATGTGCTAAGACATTTATGAATTAAATGAAGAAATGAGGAAATCTTTTATTGCAATGCACTGTTCTTTACTAGCCCATTTTTGTTTCCTTCTAAAAAAAGTAAGTTTGTGTTCATGCGATGTGATGACAGGTGTCATCATTTTGTTGCATCACATGCCCTCTTCAAGGTGCATTTTCATCATGCTAGCACATAAAGGAAATATGTTAGGTTGAGGTGAATAAGAGTTTGATGCATGTCAGTTTACATTGTAGTGCAAGGTCTCTTCATAACACAATTCCATTCTAGAGCTCAAAATAAAGAATGCACTAAGAACTGGTGAATGAACGATATGGCACCACATGTTCAACATGACGTATGCAAGATAGATGGAAAATTTTGGCTTGATTCCATCGAAAGATTGTTTGGGTCCAAGTGTTGGTTATGTAGGAACATGGGTTGCATAGATGTCTCATTGATGAAGTTTGCAAAACAAAGGCTAGACAATGTGAGTTAAGATCAACATCATGCATTAAAGAAGGAGATTGGAATGGTTGTTATTGCACCACATAAAGGTATTTCATCTTGTGATCATAAATTGTGAAGATGCACAATTATGAAAGGTGTTAATTTAAGTTAGAGGAAAATAAAAGATCAATGGTTGATATTCAAGTTGGGAAAAAAACTATTTCTTGAAGAAAAAAATTGACAAGTAGTTACAAAGATGAAGTCGATTTGATTGTATTTTTGGAAAATCATAAAATTGACAATTTCAATGGACTACCAAGCTATTAGGGTTTTTGTATAACTAAGGAAATAGTTACTATCATGGTTATAATGGTGTCATGAGTGGTTGTTGAATATAGAACTCTAACATTTCATGAGGATGGTGTAAAAATAAATGTAGTATTTTTTTTAATACACTGAGAAGACTTATTTGAATGCTTTTCAAATTAGAGGTAGAGAATATTAAGATAGAAGAAAATCTATTGATCAATTAAATGATTTTTTTATTTTTTGAATTGTGAAATGAGAGAGGTGAAAAGTTGAGGAAGAGAGTCCAAGTTATGAATTGAAAAGGTGGATTCTCATTTTGAAGAAGAACTAGTATCAACATATATTAACTTGTAATGTTGTAGAGGTTGGTGCCTCAAAATATTGATATGGTGCTCAATTGGGTGTGAAGTGTATCTAGAGGTTGGTTCCTCAAAATATTGAGTTGGTGCTCAATTAGGTTTTCCATTGTACCTAAAGGTTGGTGCCTCAAAATTTATTGTATTGGGTGTTCATGCACCTATAATTTTGTCCTTATAAAACATATGCAATATCTTTTTGTATTGGGATAAATTTTCATATTGGTGCAAATAACAACAAAATAAATCCCAATCCATAATAGATCACAATGGAAAGAAAGAAATATAAAAATACTGAAACAACATCACCTAGCTATCAAGCTTCCATTGGTTCACCTCCATTGGCCTTCTCCGTCTTGTTGAAAATGGTATATTTTGCCTTATATTTGGAGTGCAACTATCACCTATACCTTAGACAAGCAAAATATTGAAGATTTATGAGTGCTCAAGTATTCAAGTCCTCAAGAATGTGTGTGTGTGTCCAAAATTACTTGAAAGAGAGCCTTTTAAAGAATGTAAAACTGAGAATGGATGGCCAGGATTAAAAGTTGGTGAATCCCTAATATCAAAGGCCAAGATTCAATGTGATAAGAAGGATTAGGGTTAGGGAAACATTAGGTCAAAGTTATGGCAAGCTTTGAAATGAAGGGTTGAGATTTAATTGGAGATAATTAAATCAATGGTGGAGAAAAAGAAGTAGTTGAGATAATAAAAATCATTTAATTTATGGAGAAAAGTTAACTTTTGTGAGATAATGGTTTAATTCATAAATGGAAATAAGACATAAAGCAATAAATAATTATTTTAATTATTTATTTGGTGGGTTAGAAAGTGGGTTAAATAAATACATTTATTTAATTGAAGGATAAATGGTAATGTTGGTAATCAAAAATTTATTTAATTATTGGAGGGAATAAGAACTAATTAGTGATGTATTTAAATAAATAAATGGAATTTATTTATTTAAATAATCATGGAGGAATAATTAGAAATTATGACATTAGGACATAATCAAATGATTTAATTATGTGAGGAGGATGTTTGACATAGAAAAATGCAGCTCGAGGGCCTAGGTCATTTTTATGTGTCTACATTTTGCCCCTCTTTGACATAATGTAGTTTATCACATTGTGTCAAAGAAAGCAAGTCAACGATATGCCCTAGTTTGAAAGTGAGGAGAGGAAGGATGATGAGGAGGTAATGGTATGTTGCCTCGAGAGGATAGGCAAGTTGAAAGAACATGAGTGCACTCTCAAAATGGATAAGAAGAAAAGAGGATAAAGAAATAGAAGAAATATTAGCACGAAAGACATGGATGTTAAGGAGAAAAAAGAATACTTTAATATTTTTCCAAATAACATCATAGGAATTGCATAATCATCATTGGGTGGTAAAATGAGATAAATGGACAACATACACCATGATGTGACATAGATGAAGGTGTGAAAGATCATCCATTTGCGAAAAATAGGCAGTCACATACAAGGAATGTCCTAACTCATACTAAGGGCCAAGTTGCCCCAGTCTTTTTGTCAACACACACCAAAGACAACATTCAAGGAATAATAGGTCATGAGACGTCATCACACCTCTAAATCCTTCATGGGACATCCTTGAGGTAGTAGTGACATGACCAAGAGACAAAATAATAAAAAGATAAGACAAAATAGACCAGCAAAATGAACAGCCATTCAATGCCTGATAGTTTGGCAGTTTAATGATTTGATAGTCTGACAATTTTGACAATTTGATGATGCTTGTCATCAGGAAGGACACATCCTAAAAATTCCAATGAATTTGTGAAAGAGTTTGTCATCAGAAAAGACACATCCTGAAAAGGCATATGACGTTTTGATGGGGTCCAATTCCAAGAAGGATGCATCTTGAAGGGGACCATAAAGTGACTAGGTTGACATTGTGTTGGCAATTTGATGGATGTTTGGCTTGATGAAGGACTAGACTATGTTGTCTGTTGGTTCGCGATTTGAATGTTTACTTTCAAACGACTACCTTGTTTCTAAGTTTGACTATTCCTGACTTATTTGACCAAAATGATAAACCCTAAAGGACTGACCTAGGTGGCCTTGGTGGCTCAGCGACTGATGGCCTTGCCTACGTCATGCACTTAGAGATGTCATAGTTCAATAGGGATGGACAGACATATTGAAGAAGAATTGACATGTTTTGGATTGACTTGATGTACCCTAAGGTACTAAACCTAGGGGGACTTGAGGGAACATTGATGATGGTCTTGCCTACGTAGCAAATGCACAGGACCTCATAGTTTGACATGACTATTGACTGTGGAAATGACATAGTGTTGAATCATGATTTTATTTGACAACACCTAAAGGACTGACTATTTCCTTGGGGGCACATCGATAGATGCCCTTACCTACGTCCAGTCACAGAGCCAGTGTAGTTTGACAAGGACAAAGACTAACCTGATTGACGTGAACTATGTTTTTGAAAGTTATATGGATGTTATATTTCTGACATGGTTTAATGTTTTTGGATTTTTGAAGTTTTATGACTTTTTTTATCTTTTTCAAGATAGTTTTTGATTTTTTATGGATTTTTTAAGGACATTTTTTTATTTTTGTCTTTTTTTAGGGCATTTTCTAATTTTTACATTTTTTCTTAGGACTTTTTTGATTGTCAAGACCATGTGCAATACCCACTATAGTCACATGATAAAAGGTTGTTCCTAGTTAGTTCAAGAACAAGCCAAGTGGAATGGGATGGAAAGGATGTGCTTAGTATGGACAGTGGACGGTATGCAAGACTTGATGTCAACCATTGTCGGCCATGGAAAGAAATGGAATGATGTCAAGGTGAATGTTGTGATAATATCAGAAAATTGGATGTTTATTATGGTCCAAGGTAGATAGAGTGACAGTAGATGGAAAAGCAATGACTGAGTACACATGGTGCCTGTTTGCCAGGTTTTCACCATGGTACTTATCCAAAGTGCCTATTTCCCTAGTTTTCACTATTGGAGGAATTATTTCTCTTTACTATTTTCTTGTCATTTTTTTAGTTTGTTGTTGTCACCAAGACACCTATTTTCTAGGTTTTCATCAAGGTAACAATTTTTAATATTTTTCATTTTTTTGTATTTTTAAGGTTTTTAGCCAAACTTTCTGATGCTATGCATAAAACTTCTGAAGATGTAGACTATTGATGGTCTTTGTTAGTTATTCACCATCAGGTGTAGCTAGATGATATGCTCAAGAACCGAAAGAGGATGTGATGACATAAGGACCTAGCCAATTTGGTTTGAACTCTCCAAGTTTTTCTCTGTCAGCTTGATTATTAGGATTTTGCATGAGGACTATGTCACCAATGTCAAAATTTCTGATGACTTTTTTTTTATAACTGTGATAGAGATGATTCTAATATGCCTATAGGTTATTCAAGGAATTATGTCTTCATTCATCTAACATATCCAGCTCATGCTGTCATGACTTTCTATACTCCTCATTATCGATCATACCCTTCATGGAGACTTGCAAGGATGGGATTTCAACCTCGATAGGCAAGACAACTTCAGCTGGAAAGACTAGGGAAAATGGAGTGGCACCCGTAGGTGTGTGAATGTTGGTGTGATAAGCCCACAAAGAAGCCTTGTTGAGTTGGATGTGCCAGTCATGGCTAGCGTCATTGACTGTGTTCTTAATAATTTTGATTATTGTCTTGTTAGATGCCTCAGTATGATCATTTCCTTATGGGTAATATGGTGTGGAGAAATGGTGTTGAATGCAGAATTGTTCACATAACTCATGAAGGTCTTGATTTTTCAAAGGACATTCATTGTCTATGATGATGGATTGTGGAATACCATACCAACAAATGATGTAGTTGAGGATAAATTTGGAGATTTGTTTGCTAGTTATGTATGTAATGGGGATGGCTTTGATCCACTTAGTAAAGTACTCAGTGGTGGTAATAATGAATTTGTGGCCATTCAATGAGGTAAGGTGGATCTTTCCCACAAGGTTGATTCCCCATTGTGCAAAGGGCCAAGGAGAAGTAATCGGCTTAAGTTCCTATGTTGGTGCATAAATCAAATCACTATGTATCTAACATTGGTGATGCATTCTGACAAATTTGAGTGCATCTTTTTCAATGGTTGGCCAATAATACCCAAGTCTCATTATCTTGTTGGCTAAAGTAGGGCCACTCAAATGGGATTCGCATATACCCTCATGTACTTCTCGTAAGGTCATTCATGCTTCATTGGTGTCGAGACATCGAAGAAGGGTGTTATCAAAGCTACAACTATAAAGGGTGTCATTGACGATGGTGTAGCTGGTGGCTTTTCAGATAAAGGATTTTCATTGGTTATTGGACAAGTTGGGGGGAAGGGTTTAGGACTTGAGGTAGCCATAAATGTCTTGATACCATGGAGAACTTGGACTAAGAAGTGTGCAAACCATCTCTGATTCTTGTATGTCATATGCAAGAACCAAAATTTGTTCTACCAATAATTCAAATTGAGGCACATTACGAGGAATGTCTAGGAGAGAGCCAATTGTGGCCATTGCATCTGCTACCTTATTTTGTGTTCTCAAAAATTGCTCAAAATTCACCATGTGAAAATATTTCTAAAACTCGTAAACCATTCATTTGTAAGGCATTAATTTCTTGTCCTTAGTGTCATAGTCTTCATTGACTTGGTTAATGATCAACTAAGAATCTCCAAAAACCTAAAGGTTCCTTATTTTCTATTTTATGGCCATTTTGAGTCTCATGACAAGTGCCTTATATTCTACCA
>VDFB02000017.1:37976287-38233329 GCA_007258455.2 Sequoia sempervirens | reverse complement strand
TTTCCTAAAGCTTGAAAGAACGTGGGTTGGAGTAAAGCTTCACCTTCAGAATTCAACTTCTAAAACCTTTACAGAATCTTCACCTCTAGCAAGATGCAAAATATGAGCCCAAAAATATATGCTGCAAACCTCCTCCAAATTTTTTAACCAGAAACCCCCAAAACCCAAAAACTATTCCATAGCCAATTTCTTTCCATGAAGATAGTTCTTGCCATTCACAACATGCCAATATTCTCTTAGAGAATATTTTTAAACAAGGATTTTTATTAAATTCCCACTCACTCCCATAAATACTCTAATTATAAATTAACTAATTTTAATTATTTTTCTTTTAATAATAATAAAGCATTATATGCTATTTAATTAATTTAAAAATTAAAAAATCAATACCATTTACCTTATGCAAATTTAAAATTCTAATTCGCATTATACCATCTATTATTTTTATTTAAACTATCCACTTAATCAAGAAAATTTAATTAATTAACTTTAAATACAATTTCCTACAAATAATTATATCAACTAAATAACATTAATTAATCACACATAAAATAAAGATTAATTAAATAACAAATATTTACATACTAAAATAAATAATCAACACTAACCCAAACTTAAACAAAGATGAGGTTGAGACAAAGAGACCGTTGGACTCACAACATGGTGATGAACTTGGGACGGGGACACTTCCTTATCAACTCCCTTTTCAACATCATACTCATTGGGTTTATGGGACATGCTCAAACCTGACAAGCAGGTGGATTCAGTGTCCAATACCTGCATCCTACATAGAAACAAACATTAAGTAGCATTTAAATCTCCATTTCAAACACACCCTGAAAGGTAATTGTGGGGTAGCACGACACTTATGAGCAAGTGATGCCACTCCGTCCTTTCACCAAGACTCACTAGGAAACACATCAAAACCCATAGCAATATATAATCACAAAATCTCCACATATATTATTAAACAAACCATAACATAACCACACAACATAATCACCACGTAAGGTATCATCAAGCATCATAAGTAATGTCAAGTGCAACAAACCAACCAAACTATGAATCCACACACAACCAATCCGGTGAACTAATCACCATAACAAACCAAGTACAATATCAACACAAAAGAGTATCAACAACACGAGGGGTATCACATCCTCCCCCGCTAGAACATGACTTACTCCTAGAAGCCACTAAATAAATATCGGTAAGCCTCTCTAATACGAGATGCATCCTCCCATGTTGCTAGAGTCTCAACACTTGTCTTTTAGGCTACTCAAGACCTCTACAAAACTAGTCACAATATCCCATGCGGGACTCAACCATGATACTTATGTAATTGGAACTGCTTTACCATGATACCATTATGATATTGTTAATAATAAGGGGAAATCTAATTAACGCATTTAGCTAACTGATTAATTATTAGGGTAAGAACAACTTTTTATTTATTTAATTATTTCCTACTTGTTTCCCCTTATCAAATAAATCATTCTATTTATTAATAAACTAAAACCTATACCATAGTATTATTATTAGTATAAACAAACATATCTACACATTAAAAGCATATTATAATCCATTTCCCTTGCTCTCACTACCTATTATAAAATAAATTTAATCATTTACCCAACAACCACACAACTTGAATCTATGACTATGAAAGAGAGTTTATCACTATATGAAACTTATGAACTATCAAATTATAAAGCTACACAACCCAAAAAAAATCATGATGGAATACCTCATATGTTAATTAATGAAGACAATATAAATCATTTATTTATGCATATAACTTAATCAACAATTACTATTACCACAACACCTAATATGGAAATCTATACTATTACAAAATTACAATTTCTATCACATTATACCAATTCACACAGAGACAACACATGTTTATGTATATATATAAACTAGCATATCAAATTCAAAATATTACTTGATGCAATAATTCAACATGGTATACGTCTTTGCTCACACATTACAACAAAAAGGAGAGAATGCAATACCAAGGAGGATAACTACCATACAAGCAACACCATCCTGACAAGAAAATGAACTCCCTCAAAGGAAATTCTCCCTCAAAGGAAAACAAATGAAAACAAGCAAGAAGTTGTGACAAATACGCCTCAAACATAGGAAGGGATAATTTCACATAAAATGAGAATAACCATTACTGATTATGGACTACAATGAAAGAATTAAAACCAGATCAACTTGAACACATTCCTAGTAGTCATCAGTGAAAATCTAGGGAAAAGAAGAGAACAGAGACACAAATGCAACTATAAACCAATGCATCATAAAATGCAAATGTCAATACGATGAAAAGTTACATGTGTTACACATAGAAGATTTAACAATGATCAAGTACAATGGAAAACCAAGCAAAGAGAAGTTAATTTCCAACCATAAAGAAATTCCAGCTATCTCTAAGCATAAGCGTTTGAATCGAATTTCCAACACCAATTGATGAATATGTAGAGATAACTCAAAGATCGCTATGCATGAACGATAAGCACAAGAAGACCACAATGCGAAAGCCTATCAATGAGAAAATGTAGGGTTAATGGTTAAGGGTAGCCCCTTCTACACACAGTAGAACTCCCTTAGTGCATTACATATATGATTGTCATCATGTGTGCATAAACTGGTGGTGCCTAAGGATCACATACGATCGTAGGGTGAGTATCACCAACAAAACCAAAAGAGGATAGGCTATTTAGATCTAGAAACATTTAATGTGGTATGCTAGAAGTCTCATGGTATGCTATGCTTTGAAGGATTTACCACAACGGTTTGATAGATAGGAATCCAAAATTTCCAACAAATGCACTAGACTAGCGTAAATCTGCAAGGGATTTCATCCATGGTTGTGCGATATAATTTGTGCTCCATCAATCATAAAGAAGAAAAATGGACTCATGATAGATTTAGCAGCTACCTATACTCAGGCAAACATACATGCATCAAGGTAGAAATTGAAGACTACAACAAATTGTGACTATGCGATTGGAAAGAAAGGGTGCAAATAGTGAAGGTTAATGGCATGATGAGTAATAAGGGGGCATTGAATTTAAGATACAATAAGGACCATGATATGCTTGCAAAGATCAAATAATAATGCAGAGTATCGTAGTTATAACACAAAGAATAGGAACCCAAAATTGAATACCAAACTTAATCTACATTCTAGAATGCAACCATACTACCAAGATGGAATCTTCATATAATGATCTCCAAGCTTTTAGTAATGATCCAGAAAAGAAAGGAAAGAAGGATGCACCGAAGCTTAGAAACTTTCAAACAAATACCAATGGCAATAAGACTAGAGTATCAAATTCTATAATGAAGTACAAAGTTCCACGTTGAACATCATGCAGTAAAATAAGTAATCAATCGTTTGCAACCACGAATAGAAAGAGAAAATTCCTATTGCATAAAATGGTTAAACAAATGAAAAATTCAACTATCAGGAAATCACCAACTATGATAGGACATAACACATTAGTGTCAATAGTTCAAACTTCATCTTAACCTCAAAATACTATAAAATACTATAAAATCCTAGAATGATTATTCACACAAGTATATATATATATTTTAAACTTCTCCATTTACACACCAGAAAATTTACTTTATTCAATTTTCAACACAAGTTCCTACACATTTACAACCAAAAGGCCAAGATTCCACACCGCAACTTTCAAGAAAACACCACTCTTTAGTTCATAACAAAAACATTATAATAGAGTATCACACATACTAGTAATTCATACTGTCAACCAGTTTAAACAAAAGGGGTGCACCTGCACCAACAAAAAATTATAGTATCAATAACATTATTAAAAAGGGTTCACAAAACAAAGGTGCCTACTCGCGATCCCCAAGAGGACACTCTTCTGGCTCCTCATCCAAGTCCCTTATGGCCGCCTTGGAGGAGGGGTGATGTGCTCGTAGGAATTCTACCTCCTCTTTTGTTAGCTTGGGGGCATGGGGTCCACAACCCAACGACTAGTCTCGAACTGTTGATGGCTTTTTGGTCCTAGTGAGAAGTTTAGATTCAACAATTTTTTTGCTTTCTTCTATCTTGATCCAAACTAGAGCATGTACTTGGGTTTCATCATCAGAGATTTCTTATAGTGGTTGACCTACTTGCACTTTCTCTTTGTGTGTCTACTAAGTGTTTAGACCACCACCAGTCGCATTGGTTTGGAAACTCTATAGTTCCTCACACTCTGAATTGTGGGAACTCGATGGTGATGGAATTTGGCAGTTGGCTACATGGCCACCACCTCGACCTCTTCTTCGGCCATGACCTCTACCTCGAGACATTATCCTATACAACAATTGGGGTTATAAGAGATCAAGTGTTAATGAAAAGGTTGCCTAATAGACTCAAGCTACCCAGAGTACCCAGTGTTAGGAAACCTGGCTCTGATACCAAGTTATAATGTCTCGTCGCGCAAACCCCAAAGGACAACTAAAAACACAACAATTTTTGTTTTAAAACATTTTGAATAACACTAAGTTTACTAATGCAACTAACATAGCTAATTATTACATGTTAAACACCTAAGTCCCTTGGGGTACACGAGGTGACATTACGTAATCTATCCCATAACAAAGTTGATAAAAGTTATTACCAATTATAGTAACATAATTCATTCATTCACATGTCTTCATTTCAACATTTATTAAAGATATGCAATAAGACAAGAATAAACCATATATAAACCATACATGCATTCATAATAGATTTTACTAGGAAATATAAAGAACATATTTACTCAAATATAACACAATCTTAAAGATATTAACAATTATGTTTCAAGAATGAATTACATAATGTGTTTATACATTACATCAATCTACAAATACATCTCATTGAGCAATTACTCAAGGTTACATCATAAGTCTACCCATTCACATAGGGAGGTAAAAAATCAATACACAATATAGTAGAATACAAGTATACATCTACAAACATATAAAATCTGGATCAAGTTGTCTCTGCAAAACTTTACACTGAAAGGTACAACTACAAAATAGGGAACCCAATAGGGTGCTAAACACGTTCCACCTGACCACCCTTGTGCTAGGAGTAAATAAGAAAGAGTCCCTGACCAAGAACATCTAAACAAATACACAGGACTAAACTCCAAGCATGAAAAGATAAAACACACATAGAGGAAAATGTATCATCAAAAGACCACTTCCAAAACATAACAACAATAAATCACCAAAATATATCAATAGACCACTTCCAGACGTTAGCAATAAAAATAACTCAAGGAAATACTAGAGGAGAGTGTCATCGCACAGTCGTACATGGGTTATCCTGACTGCCTTTCTCTAGGCGTCGCCCCCTTCTATGGTTATCCTGACAGCCTCTCTAGGCATCGGCCCCATAGGGAAAGTCATGCAAAACCGTTAACCTCTCATGGAGACAAGGCAATGATCTTGCCAGCCATGGCCTTCTCAGCCCACCTTTAGTCTGTGAAAGTAATAACAGGTGGATGAGGCATCCACAATTATCTTGTTAATGTTTAATTACCCACCCCCTAATTAATTAATTAGGTTATCACTTATTACTCAAACTCTAACGTGGGTTATCTTGATAGCCCCTTTGTGTGCTAACGCTCATGTAGAGCCACTCTCCCTAGAAACCAAAACATAACAACAAATTCCAAGGGGTTGTACCCACAAGTACTCTAAAAAACAAAATAGAACAACCATGAGGCAAACTGTCTTGCCAAAAGTCGTATGAATCAACTCTCATAACAAGAATGGTACAACCCAATGTAAACTCAAGATCACAACTATAGTCAAAATAGAGATAAGTATCAAATTAAAATGTCACATAATAATCCACCATCTTCCCATGCCTATAGAAATTTTAAATAATAACCTTAACACCTATAGAAAGGTCAAATAACTTAAGGGCCTCCACATGGTTTATAACCCAACCCAAGGAAACCAACAAAGAACTCAAAGAAAATCAAAGAATTAAATAATTATTCAACATCAAGATTTTAAGAATGAAAATTTAATATACTTAACAATCACATTTTAAGATAACTCATTGTATGAAATCCATCATGGAAGTTAAACTATCAGTTAACTCAAACTATTTCATTCATTAAAAACACTCGTTTTGACTTGATAAATATTCTTGGTGTAGGAGCACCCATAGATCACCATAGGTTGTTTAGGAATTGGTCTGTCTAGGACAACTAAGCAATAAAATTAACTTCATTTGGATGTAAGCCTTAATGGAATTTTTGGTTAGGTTTTGATCAGATGAAGGTCATGTTGACCATAGAATAGGTATCATTAGGTTCTAGTTCAAAATAAGGGTTTGGATTTTTAGGAATTCTTGCAAAATATTTGCAAATGTTGCTCAATTGAAGCTAAAAGTGGCCAAGAAGAGGCCAAGGAAGAGGATAACTGTTTGAGGGACCCTATTTATGGAAAGCCTCGACATTGGAGTAGGGTTGGAAGCATTTGTTTTGTTTTGAAGTTTTGTGAATTCAAGAAAAGCAGTTGTGTTTGAGAGTGAACTTTCTGATTTTTGCATTGAAGTGAGCTTTTAATGGATTGATCTTGGCACTGTGATTTGTGTAGGATGTATATTAATTGTTATTAAAGCATTGTGTGGCATTAGATAGGTTCTTTATTCAATTTCAAGCATTTTTTGTAAATAGTTTTGATTTCATACTGTCGCTGGTCTGAACCAGACAGTTTTGTGAAAATGGAGTGTTAGTTCACTTTCCCACTGTACAAATTATATGGCCCTTTGGGAATAGTGACTAGACTCCATGTATTTACATATGGTAGGGCTTAGGGCTTCTGAAAACACAATAGCTACTGTGGTAGTCTTGCGCTAGGCGAGCCAGGAAGAGTCCTGCTAGGGAAGACCTTAGTGCAGAGTACTTGATTTGCAAGGGTGTCAACTTTTTGACAAATTACTACTTGGAGAAGATAGATAATTGTCTGTCCAAGAAATAACATGGAGGAGGACACTCCATCAATCCATTTGGTGTGAGGAATACTTAACAGTTTGAGAGAAGCCAGGGAAGGGCTTAAAAGACCTAGTTTTGCTCATTTTTAGGTTAGGGCATTGTACGGACAGTTGAGACCCAAGACCCCAAAAATATTTGAGAGGTGTGCATATGAACCAGGAATCCCAAGAAAATATTGGGTGTTCTTTGGAAAGATTTAGAGAACTAACCTGATTTCTCGAAGGAGGCCTAATTGGGTCTCCTAGGGCTAGTAGCCTTTTTTAGGCCTAAAAGAGGGTTTGGTGAAAGTGACCTGTAGATGGAGCTAGGTGGACCCCTAATACACTTAATAGGATGGATTGATGATTTTTGAATCATCTCCACATCCCTCCAAAGCTAAATTAAATATTTGGAGGATTTGTAGCCTTTAGGGTGGATTAAGGGCTAAGGCAAGTGTTTCAAGAGTGCACCAAGTCTTGACTTGGTAGGAGGAGCTAAGTTGATAGTTGGATTGGCAAGGAGAGATCAGGGGACCCTAAGAAGGAAGAGGTCTTATAGGTTTCAAATGGTGGAGTGAAACACCCTAGAGGTCTTCAAAGCAAGACCCAGAGCATGAAATAGTGATTGTTTCATCCAACCTCCCTATCAATTCTCTTTCAGTTTGTCCAATAACAACAAAAAATCATTGCAAATAACTTTCATAATATTTTTAAAATTTTGGACATG
This sequence comes from Sequoia sempervirens, assembly GCA_007258455.2. Lineage (NCBI taxonomy): Eukaryota > Viridiplantae > Streptophyta > Pinopsida > Cupressales > Cupressaceae > Sequoia > Sequoia sempervirens. The sequence goes on along the minus strand of VDFB02000017.1, from coordinate 38,225,590 downwards.
TGTGTATATATATATATTTATAAAATCTCAAATTTAAATTAACATTATAAAAATAATCCACATAATTATAATCCACATATATATAGACACACACACACACACACACACACACACACATATACAAATTTAATTTAAATTATATTTAATAAATTAAAATCTTCAAATATTAATAAATAAACAAATTTTAAATTTTTTTTTTATAATAGTAAGGTCGCAACCTTAGGAGGACTGCGTCCTCCCTGTGTGGGGAGGCCACAACCCCACCAAGGCTGCGCCCAGTACCCTATGACTGCTATATGCAGCCATGGTGGTTGCACTCCACCATGGGAGTGGGGAGGTACGGTAGCAGCCACCTGGACCTCCCCTCCTAAATATATATTTATTTATATTTTTTTTCAACAAAATAAATAAAATTTTGTACAGGGTATTAAAAAAGAAAAGAATATAATATATATATAAACATATATATAAATTAATCGAAGCAATTGCTATGATGACATTTTCACAAATTTTCTATAGGAAAGTAGATTTACTATTTAATCAATGAATTTCATTTTTCCTAATATAACAAAGAATTCCAATATCCTAAATTTTCACAGAGGGTTTCAACTCAATTTCAAAATTCTCTGTATATTTTCTATAGACAAAATTATTACAGATGTTTCCATTTTCTTAGTTTAACCAGAAGATTCCATTTGCATCTTATAGAGGTTTTCTATTATTTTCTTTAGTAGTTTCCCTATTGTTTAACAATAATTTTCTTCTATGAGGCTCTCTGATTTTACTGTAAAAATTTCTACAAAGGAAACAAAATAATTACGGCAAAACTTCAACAGCCAGCAACAAAAATTTTCTACAGAAGAAATTTTAATAAAATTTTCTACAGAATAAAATTTGTATAGACAGTCTTTTCAAAACAATAAAATAATTAAACAAAAGTAAAGGAACCTATTTTCCTGAAGCTTGAAAGAACGAGGGTTGGAGCAAAGTTTCGCCTTCATAATTCAACTTGTAAAACCTTTCTAGAACCTTCACCTCCAACAAGATGCAAAATATGAGCCCAAAACTATATGCTAAAAACCTCCTCCAAATTTTTTTAACCAGAAACGCCCAAAACCCAAAAACTATTCCATAGCCAATTTCTTTCCGTGAAGAAACTTGCCATTCATAGCATGCCAATATTCTCTCTGAGAATATTTTTAAACAAGGATTTTTATTAAATTTTCACTCACTCCCGTAAATACTCTAATTATAAATTAACTAATTTTAATTATTTTTTTTTTAATAATAATAAAGCATTATATGCTATTTAATTAATTTAAAAATTCAAAAATCAATACCACTTACCTTATGCAAATTTAAAATTCTAATTCACATTATAGCATCTATTATTTTTATTTAAACTATCCACTTAATCAAGAAAATTTAATTAATTAACTTTAACTACAATTTCCTACAAATAATTATATCAACTAAATAACATTAACTAATCACACATAAAATAAAGATTAATTAAATAACAAACATTACATACTAAAATAAATAATCAACACTAACCCAAACTTAAACAAAGCTGAGGTTGAGACAAAGACACCATTGGACTCACAACAAGGTGATGAACTTGGGATGGGGACAATTCCTTATCAACTCCCTTTTCAACATCATACCCATTGGGTTTATGGGACACGCTCAAACCTGACAGGCAGGTGGAGTCGGTGTCTAGTACTTGCATCTTGCATAGAAACAAACATCAAGTAGCATGTAAATCTCCATTGCAGACACACCATGAAAGGTAATCGCGGGGTAGCAGGGCACTTGTGAGCAAGTGATGCCACTCTATCCTTTCACCAAGACTCACTAGCAAACACATTAGAAACAATAGCAATATAGAATCACAACATCTCCACATATATTATTAAAGAAACCATAACATAACCAAACAACATAATCATCATGTAAGGTATCATTAAGCATCATAAGTAGTGTCAAGTGCAAAAAACTAACCAAACTATGAATCCACACACAACCAATATGGTGAACTAATCACCATCACAAACCAAGTACAATATCAACACAAAGAGTATCAACAACACGAGGGGTATCACACAAATAGCATTAGTGATAAAAAATTTCTTATACCATCATTGCATACATGCTTTATCTCATATACTTAAAAGAAATTAATAGTTATTCATATCAATAAACTAGCATATTGGAGGTTTAGTGAGAAACATTTAAAAGCTTAGTTGAAGGGCCAATGTCTTGAACTTTTTCTATTTAATTGTGTAATTAATCTCAATTATCAGTCTCCTAAGTATTATATAGACTTTGAGGTGAAGATGAGTTACCACATCTTATGTATTGATATTTGATTATCAATTTTCTAATTAAACGTATTATCTCATTATTCTCAATTGACAAGTCTCTAAAATTATAGTTTGAGTCTATCTTCTCTAATTATAGCTCGCTACAATCTTGATCAACAACACTATCAATATTTTATTATCAATTTTCTAATTAAAAGTCTTAGCTCATTATTCTCAATTGACAAATGCCTCTAAAATTATAGTTTGAGTCTATCATCTCTAATTATAGAATTACAATCTTGATCAACAACACTATCAATTTAATCTAGACTTTTGAATCAAAATTTTAACAAATCTCATTAAATATTCATAAATATAAAGATAAATTATATACTATAAATTTATTTTTAAACATAAATTATTATAAATATTTATGTGTAAATATAAATTTTTTAAAAATTAATTATTTTAATGTTTTTTACAAGTACAATTTAAAATAACCTGAAATCATGTAAATTGTCTATAGAGATTTAGAATATCAGGGAGGAATTAGATAAGTTTATCATTTTAATTGTCTCAATCATCATATATAAATACAAAACACTGGAGACTTCCATTTGTTGTTTTTAAATTAGTCTACTTAATTGTTTTGTATTAATTACGCTTTACCTATTCCAATATGCTTTATGCACATCAAAAGTCTTATATAAGACATTTGACTTTGTACCTGATATCATTTGATGGATCCTATTTATCAGATTAGCTGTAATATACAATAAAAGATTTGGGAATGCGGTATGCAATGAAAGTTGAGCTTTTGTATATACCATAAAAAATCTTATTGAATTTTGATTAAATATATTTTATTTATGATATAATCTTTTAAAATAAAATAATATTAACATTGAATGGGTAAACGTAAAAATAGAGCAAGGCAGGCAGCGTCGACCAGCCAATATAGGCCTTGTCATAAAGAGCCAGCCTGCTCACCAACTGCTTACGCGAAGCACCTTTTAAATATTCTCTGGCGAGAGGCATGTTGGAACAGATCGATAATAGACTTAAAAATAGATAACAGTAAGGAGAAAGGCGAATCGTGTTGGATCACCATTGCTAGGAACTATGGTTAAACACGGCCCGTACTATCATGACTTTCCAAAAGGCTGAGTGAAGAATCCAATATTTAGGCATGCGACAAATTCACTCTCAGCAATTTACTGATAGAAAATTTACTGTCAATAATTCATCGTTAAGGAAAATTCATCATCAGCAATTCATAGCCACTACTTTTAATGTGATGAATTTTCTGGATGGTGAATTACTGATGGTGAATTTTTCTTGTGGTGAATTGTCGACAGTGAATTTTCCATCGATAAATTGTTGGCTGTGAATTTTCCTAGAACCCAATATTAGATGGGGCTGACAAATACTGATTGAAATTATGGTGAGAATTGTTTCAGACTTGCATGCTTCAATTTCCATTAATCCTATTAATGCGCAATCATTTGTTTACTAATTGAGATTTCGTTTGAAGACATCTTCAAATTCACAAATATTATATACTTCTGAATAATTCTAATTGGTTTTTCTCGCGTGAGCCAAAGTTTTATTTGTTCAACTGTTGAGAATTTGCTCCTCTGTTTATTCTAGAGTGGTTCAATGTTCTGAATCACATTTATATATTTTGTATATTTGCGAACATAAACACATTTTTTCCATTTCGATCTTACCCGAATTCTTGCAATTCATTGTGTTTTTCTCTTGTTATTCCCGTTCCATTATATTTTATTTATTGTCTTATGATTGTTTAGTGATCAAGGGGGACCATTGAAGAAAAATGTGAAAGATTTACTCAATGTAATGAAAAACGGATGGTTTTCCAAACCTGCTCATGCTGTTGGGCTCGATGAGGCAGTCGAACATTTTGAAAAGACTACACTTCAATATGTAGAAAGAGTTAAAATTGTGGGGATTGTAGGTGCTAGTGGATGTGGGAAGACCACCCTGGCAAAAGAGATATGCGAAAGAAAAAGCTCGCTATTCCAAGGATCGTGTTTTCTTCATGGTGTGAGCAATGTTGCATCAAAAATTGGCTTGCATAGATTGCAGGAGAAACTTTTAGAGCATGTGGTGTGTGATGTGAAACACTTCATTGTTCCCAACATAAGCGAAGGGAAGGAACTTCTGGCGCATTATTTCAGACGTCGGCGCGTCCAAATTGTCTTGGATGATGTCGATGATGTGGATCAAATCAATGCTTTGTTGCCTCCGAAGAATTCGATTGGATGTGATAGCTTGATTATAGTGACAACTTGCTACCTTGGCATTCTCTCTTCGCCCTCCATGTCTTAAACGGCAGCATTTAAAATGGGTGGACTGAATCAATCACATGCCCAACAGCTTTTCTGTTGGCATGCCTTCTGCCAGCCAAGCCCATTACGTGGTATTGAGAAAGGTGAAAACAGAGCAATGAAAACATTTGCACATAAAAAACAGAGTAGATTATTCACAGTAAGATAGAGCAGCTTAACAACTATTATATTATCTGCATATATACATAGCGGTTTGCTGTTATATTCTTACACACATAAAATGAGAGGAAGATACTGTATTATTGATCTTTTAGCACTCCTCTAGAAGCTACTAGAATGGTTTTCAAAGGCTACGGTGAGGAGAAATCTAGAAAGTTTGGAGGATATGGCGTCGGAGAAGTCTGGAGAATTCCTTAATAAATGCTGCACCCACTTCAGTACCGTAGTCAAATAAACATTACTTTAACAACCCCATAATTTTTATTTGGAGAGGATAGCAACTTCTTTGAGATATAAAAAGATGGGTTGTTAGGTACCCAATTATAATCACTTTTTTGATGATGGACATCAAACGTTCAAATTCTGTTTTCGAAAATTCTTTTTATTTTTTTTGCAAATTCCTTGCTTGCTCACTGATCTTTTGATCTGCAACCTCAAAATTTAATTTCTTCATTTCTGAAAAGTAATCTTTGTCATGTTGCTGCACTTTGCTACAAGAATCTAATTCCACCATATTCTTGACCATTGCTCTTGGTGTCTTCATGCACCTTCACCTCTAGTTGATCTTTTAAATTATCTTTCACATTTTTCTATTTTCAAGATCTGCGGATCTCTTTCCAACTGTCACCAACTGCTAGGGCAGTCATTCAAACCTTTGCTTTTCAAATCTTCAATTCTTTAATTTGGAAGTACTCTCACTATCTATAGTCTTAATCTTGCTTGATGTCTTACAAGACCATGATATCTGGAATCTTCAAACCTTTCTTAATTTCTATCATCGTTGACATATGAACACTTGCACTTGAACAACCTTTTGAACATACTTGTCAACTTTTGCCAATTTGATCCAATACTCCAACCACAATTCATCTTCATACAGTCTTTCATATATTCATTATTCCAATTTGTATTCCAACACATTTTTTCAGAATGATTTTTCAAACCACAAATACTACAAAGGTGAATATCCCAAGACTTATCCTTGGTATGACCTTTCCTATGGCAATGTGTACACTCAACACTCTTCATTTCTTGAACAATTTTTCTTGAACTTGTAGCATCATTCCCCTTACCTCTGAAATACCCAAGACCTTCATACTTTGGCCTCATTGTTGGCTCAATTGGATTTCTCATTCCTTGTTCATCTACTTTTCTTAATCCTTTACCTTTACAATCCATTCTTTTGATGATTTTTAAACCAACATTATTTTCACTAGCAACACTTATAGAATCAAATGCATGGACATCACAACTAACAAGATTCTTAGTCTCATTAACATGCTTTTCTTCATCACAAACAACTTCAACAAAAACACACTTATCAAATGATGAACTCAAATCTTTTGTACTACAAAAAGCATCACATACCAATTTCTTTGACTTCAAACTTTCATTTTCTTTATTTAATTGTGACATTTCCTTCTTGTATAAACCATTCTCTTCTTCTAATTTTTTATTTTCCTTCATTTACAAATTATTTGCTTCTTGCAATCTCTTTAGTTTGTGTTCTAAGTCATTAACCAATTTTACTCTTTGTTCTAATTCTTCATTCCTTTTCTTAATCTCATCAAACAACTTTATCTTTTCTTCTAGCTCTTTTTTCTTCTCCTCAGCTTGCCACAAATATTTTAAAAGTTCATCAACCAGCTTTAGCTTCTCTTCTAACACTTTAGTCTTCTCCTCAACATGGCACAAATATTTCAAAAGTTCACTATTTTCTTTCTTTAAAAAGTCATTCTCACAAATTAGATTTTCATTTTCTTTTAACACTCTTTAATGATTTTTCCCATTGATTCAAATAATTTTGACTCACCTTGATTACACCAACTTCTTTGTTCAACAACTTCATATGCTTACTCTTTTCTTCAAAATTTTCTATTTTGCAATGAAAATAATCTTTCTTCATAACTTCCAATCTCCTTCCTTGGGTTACAATTTAGAAACACAAAATAACAATTAATTTTACTTCTGAGAATTTCCCTTTGTTGCAATGTTTTTTTCAATGACTGGATGACATCTAACCCAAGCACATCAATAGCTCAAAAAAAGCATTTCAAACATAACATGACTCCTTTGGCAATTTACATGTGTTGCCACAACTTTGTCAAAAAAATTTGCACCATATGTCTCTATGGATTAACCTTCTTAATGGTTCCTTGTTTCCAAACAATTAGATATGGAAACAAATACCTTCACTACTTTTGTGGCTTCCTTCTAGATGGTTTGGAGTTTCTACATACTAACAACCTTTAATGATAGAGATTAACAACTTTTTTTCATTCTCCAAACAATTACAAATAGTCCAACTTAAACCTCTAATCATAGACAAACAAAGATTAAATATTGTTATAGCCTACATTTTATATGTATGCATTGATTAATATTACCTTTATCTTTCACTATTGGGGCCCGAAGCTCCTCCAAATTTTGCAATTTGTCCTTTCAAACGGCCTCTATTCTTTGTTGTCTAGAATGAACATAAATTTGCAAGAAACTTTTCAGCAATAAAAAACCTTCATTGACACCAATTAATGATATCTGCATAACTTACAACTATTGTTGAATTTTCAGCAATTTATGAATTCTTAACATTAGATGGGAGTAGAAAAAATACTATCAACTTCTAGCTCACGATCTCTTTTAGAATTCTACACCTTCAACTCCTGCAAGAAGTGACAACTCTTTTTCACCTTTAATATCCTCGATCTCACTCAGCTGCAAATTTCTTTCAACACGTCTACAAATTCTATCATCAACTCCCTAAGAAGAATATAACAAATTTTCTCCTATGCAAGTCCTTTGTGACAACTCCCAGATCTCTTTTCTCTAATACTATGAGAGCCCGTAAATCACAAAGACTGAAATTCCAAGCACAAAACAAGAATTTTCACAAAACGATCTATGGATAGAGGAATTAGATGTACATAATACAAGAGAGTGTTTGAGCACCCAATCTCCATGAATTGAGGATAGTACTCCTCAATCAAGTAGTCAATCTCCATGAATTGAGGATAGGACTCCTCAATCAAGTAGTGGTGGTGAGTTTCTCACACAAAATTAGCATGAGGTGTCAAAAGTGATCTGACACCTCTAAAACTCCTAACTAATGTTGACATATTGTAGGTCCAAGTGTCATGCACACCTAAGCAGGCTTATTTACACTAAAACCCCCCCTTAATTACCCAACATTACAAGAATATTTCACCAAATTTAAGTCACTTTGCCAACATCTTAAGGAATGTGGAATTGAGAAGAAAGATAATCAACTCATCTTATCAACTCTTTCCAAGTTGGGATCTTCTTATTCTATTTTTGTGTCAACATTCTACTCTACAAAAAGGGCTTTGGGTTCTAATTGGTCTATGCCAAATATAGACGACTTTATTGCCAATTTGGTCAGAGAACAAGATAAACTCATCCAGATGGGGGCCATAGTATCCTACAAGCCACATGCTTTGGTAGCAGAAAGTGTAAAATATGAAGGATTGACAAACATAAATGAAGAAAGAAAAGATAAGGAAATACAAGGGGGAAAATCGCAAAAGGAGGAAAATACTAAGAAATAAGTCAAGTGTTCCTTTTGTGAGAAATTGGGGCATAATGCACTTGACATAGTATGTGGAAACAAATAAATGATCTTACTCAAAACATTGAGCAAAGTAAGATTGTAAATTATGGATTTTCATCATCTACAGAAAATAAAAAGGAAGAGATAAATCAAAAGGACATGTTCTCTAAGTGATTGCAGGATCTATTGTATTACTTCTCTTGTTTTGTAAAATGTCTATTATTACTCTCTTTTTGGATGATAGTTTTTCCCCATTGGGCTTTCTATCTTTCTTCAGTTTATTTGAGAGTTTGTTTTGTAAATGAGTACCTTATTAGGCCTTGTTGTCACGACTCAAATTTCTATTTCTTTTTGTGCCCACCTAAGTTGTGCTTAAAGGAGGTATTGGTGTAATTATTAATATCAGAACTTAGTTAAGCTTACTTGGGTAAATAGTATTATTTACTTAAGTTAATTAGGAATATTAGGCAAGTGTGTGTCATCACTCCTTGATTGAAGGGAGTTAGGTACCACATCTCCCTTATCAAGTGAGTTACTTTGACACCAGTACACCTCTAAGTTGAGTTAGTCTTTTGATAACTCAGGTTTACTAAGACACTTATCATTCTTGACAAGTGCATCCTAAACCTATAACTTTGTAATCATTCCTAATGTTATTCACTTCAATTTGCAATCAGTTTCAGCTTATTGTTCTTGATAAATCTAATAGATACCATATTGAGAAAAGTGAAAAAAGAGCAATGAAAACATTTGCACATAAAAATTAGAGTAGATTATACACAATAAAATAGAGCAACTTAACAACTATTATATTATCTGCATATATACACAGCAGTTTGTTGTTATATTCTTACACACATAAAATGAGAGGAAGATAATGTATTTATAGATCTTTTAGCACTCCTCTAGAAGCTACTTGAATGGTTTTCAAAGGCTACAGTGAGGAGAAACATAGAAAGTCTAGAGGATATGGCGCTGGAGAAGTATGGAGAATTCCTTAATAAATGTTACACCTACTTCAACACTGTAGTCAAATAAGCATTACTCCAACATGTGGTTTTCACAATCTTGTTGAAGTGTTTTCCAGTGGTTGTGACGAAATTCCTCTCTCTCCGAACTCTAGGAAAGAAGCTCTACGGCAGGCCCAAGGATTATTGGGAGACATAATTAGTTAGAATATCCATGGTATTGTTCGACGATTTTCTAACATAATATCTAGCATTTTAAAACTTTAAGGTTTGTGTTAACATCTCGCAACAATAGAAGACCGTAGTTTTTTTATTAAATGTATGAGAAGCGATTAAATGAATCAATTACATTTCTGTTTCGGTCAAGAAATGTAGAAAATCGATAATCTTAAATTAAGATTCAACTATTTTACGATGAGTTATTTTAATCTGATCTCTATTTTTATAAAAGAAATTAAGCTGGTTGATTGCAGGTGCTTGTGATCAAAGGTGACGAATGTACCAATCAGACAAAATCCACTGTTGCTGCGGTGGTGTGACTGTCCACATACAAGCATTCCTCCTTGGATTTTGATGAAAAATATGAGATTTTTCAATCTCAAAAATGGGTTTTTTAATCAGTTATCGAATTTAAACGTAAGCTTCCTTTACGTGTTTGATTATGCATTTCTATACATGTGATGTCCTTCTTTAATAAAAGACATTGATTGATTTTTCTTTTGTCGAATTGCAACAGCCTAATTAATTGAGAAAAATCAATATATTGGGAAGCATTGGTAATTTTCCAAAGTTAATAGGACAGTTGCAGAACCTTAAGACAATTGTAATTGATGGGTCGTCGAAAACCAGTTTGAAGTCTCTTCCAAAAGAGTTTTTTCATCTGAAATCACTGAAACAAGTTGCCCTGAGTTGGTGTATGGCATTCATATGTCTTCCTGAAAGGTTTGGGAATTTAACAAAATTGCAACATTTAGACCTAGTATTTTGTAGTGAATTAAACGCTCTACCTTAGTCTTTTAAGGAATTGGTAGAACTTCAGTCTCTAGATTTATAGAGCTGCATAAATCTAGAGATTCAACCAAAATTTCTAGGTCAAATCACAACTCTACAACACTTAAATTTTAAATACAATAGCGAACTTAGAATTTTTCCCGCTCTAGTTCCATATCAAGTGTATCTCAAGAGTCTAAATTTGATTGGGACAAGCTTAAAAGTTGTACCTAATGAAATTGGAAGGTTGATTCATCTGGAAGTGCTTGAAATAGGAAGCCCTTATTTGACATGCTTGCCAATTTCCTTGGGTAATATCACAAATCTATGGACGCTATCTTTTCATTTTCATTTTATTATATTAGTACTTGCATCTAAAGGAGGTTCAAAGATCACATTCATAGAAAACTATATGTATGCTGATATGTTAGAGAGTATGTGTTTGTGCATGGATAAATTGCAAATACTAGTTGTATTCAGTTGGATTAAACAATTAATAATAAGTGCTAAATAATAGAATTAAATAAACTTAGACAAATCTAGATTTTTTCCTTAAAGAAATTAAGTATTATTTGATTATGAAATATTTGCATACACATTTAAATGATAAAACAATAAAAGTGAAAAAAATAAAGTTGCCATCAAATTGAAAAAAGTACTGCAAATGGAAATAAAATGTTCCCGTCCAGTTGTCTAATCAATATTTATTTGGCTTTTATGTGATAAGTGATATTTTAGAGGGTTTTACCTAATATTTTGGAGACTTTTATCATTAAACATGAACCATATATTATGATGAGGTCTATAGACTACTCTTGCACTCTTAGGGTTTTTCACCTAAAAGAATAGAGATAAACCCTCAAAATCAATGCGGTTCACTCAATCTAATGTATGTGTGATTTGATTAAGGATAAATTTAATGATCTAAACGAAACTAAGCAATGTGATTGACTGATTATAAATGCAAAACCTAAGAAATATGTAATGTTTGAAAACACAGTGTGATATGAAAGTATGAACTAAAATATGAATAAATGCAAAACAAAATTAAACAAGGTTGAACAGAGTGCACCTAGGTAGTGAATGATGAATCTGAAGTGATTTGAATGTTGATAGAAATTAGTGAAAATCACAGTGGGACTCATTCACCACTGATGACAAATTAGTCCTACTTCTGACAAAAAATTTTGAAAACTGGTTTCCAACTATTGGGAACTAGAATCTGAAAGAATCTACTTTTCCAGCCTTAAGGTGGGACTCATCTACCACTGATGGTGAATCAATTCTCTCCCAAAATTTTGTAAAATCAGGGACCAATTTTGTAGCACCAGATCTACACTTGTCTTCTTTTTGGGTTAACAGAGTCAAATCTACAGAAAATAGACTATAGGTTGTCTCCAAGCTTGAAATATGATGTAGTTGACTTGAAACACGTTGATGACTCTTTGACCACTTTTTAACACTTAATTTCTTGATAAATCTGCATACACAAGTTAGCAAACACACATGAAAAGGGGAAAAATAGTTAAGGGTTAGTGTAACACCCCGTCGTGCGAACCCCAAAGGATAATTAAACAATAATTACTGCCCAATTTTTTTTTAGTTAACATAACATACATGCAATACACATTAATTCATACCATGAATTTCATTTAAATAGATTCACTAACACATACATCCCTTGGGGTACACAAGGAGTCATTACGAGACTTAGATCCACACAATGACAATAAAGAATAAAAGCCAAATATATAAGCCATAAAAAAATAAACATTAATAAATGAAACACATACATGATATATCATTGATAAGAAACCATTTGTGTATATAAATACAACATATACATGATTAACTCAACACATTGAATAACAACTACCATGGCCAATATTCACACAAGGTTTAACGTTACATTACAGTACAATGTTCAAGAGGTACAATGATACAAAAGTGTTTCCAAATAAGAATGGAAACCATACAATAAGATAACATGATACAACTGAGAGATGAATACACAGTATTATAACTGGCTCCAAAATGGATACAACTCTGGAGTTGCCGCAACTAGCACCAATCTGCACCTCTCGATCCTCGACTGGGGACCCAATGGGATGCTTAGCACGTTCCACCCAACCACGTGGGTACGAAGACCCACCCCCCATGCTAAGGAGCTAACAAGAAAGAGACCTCAACCAAGAACACCAAAACAGGGGACCACAAGACTCCACGTCATACAAAGGTATCATAAAACTCAAGGATTACGATGACATAATCATCAACATTCATGAGTCAACAAAATAAAATAAAGCTATGAAAACTCATCACATTTAACCAAAGCAATAACAATTAAGCAAGTCACCAAAGAACATTCATAAATCATTTTCACAAGAATCTGAATCAACCATAAGAGTACAAAACTAGAAGCATCGTTATAACATCCAAAAGACATTTCTAGAGGCAACAAAGAACAAGGCATACATGTGTCTAGTGGAGAGTATCATCGCATAGCTCTCATGGGATATCTTGGCCCTTCCTCTAACTTGAGGCGCCGACACCCATCTATGGATCTCCTGGCTCTTCCTCCTACTTGAGGCACCGACACCATAGGGTAGCTCATGCGGAGCCGATAACCTCTCATGAAGACGAGATTACGACTTTTTCGACCACGGCCTTCTAAGTCTATCATTAGTCTATGATAGCCCTAATGCATAGACAAGGCATCCAAATTTTATTATCTTGTGTGTTTTACTACCCACCCCCTAAATTCTATTTTTAGGTTATCACTTGATTAACTACTCTTACGTGGGTTCTCCTGTGCACTTCCTCTTACCTGAGGCACCGACTCCCACGAAGAGCCACTCTCCCTAAGACCTCTAACATAAACCAAACCAGGCAAGGGTTGTACTATAATAGATAAAGCAAATATTCTCAAGACCAAACCACGCAAGGCATTACCCATCTCGCTATAAACACATAATCAAAGTCTCAACAATTCATGTACAACTCTTTTAAAATCATGATATCAAAACACTTGCCACAACAAGGGCACACAAAAAGAGAACATCAACTAACAATAATCTCAAGCCTCTGGAACCCAAAAGAATGACAATCCACAAACGAGGGTAAAATGAAGCAACAAGATTCTATCAATGATATAGAGCTTCAAGCCAACTTCAACACCAACCCAATGAATAAAAGCTTGTCAAATCAAAATAAACTAAGAAGGTCATACTCATCAAAACATCCAAGAGTTCAAGATATTCAAAAGGATCCCAACCAAAATCAACTCAAGGAAAAGTCATGTCAAGATAGAACATCAAATCATATAATAACCAACACGAACAAGCAACTACAACATCCATGAATTTCACTTTTCAAAGCAACCTCTCATTATCAAACAAACAGTGAGGCATTCCTTCCACATATAAACTACTAAGTCATCTCCAATAACTTAAAGTGTTTAAAGTAAAGTAATCTATCAATTTCTTATTAACTTACTTTAATTAAGGGGCTATATATTACAATTAACAATTAACATTTACTAATCCAAACATCAACTAACATTTTTTTTTTCTTTTCACTTGCTGAGGAATCACATAAACAATTGTAGAAACGAATTCTATATTTATCTCATTACAAGTTTAATTTAACTTCCCTATACCTCCTCACATTTTATATTCATTTAACTTCCATCTAATCCATATTTCAAACAATTCCTTAACTATTCAATAAATTGTCTAATTTTATTTAAATAACCAAATAGTTATAATCCAAACCTATTTCTTACAAACTACATATATAACTACTACAAAATATCATTAAAAGTATCTAATTCAATAATATAAACAATTAAAATGCCTAAAGATAAAGTAGAAAATCTTAAAAAATTTCAGCACTGTGGGGCTCATGGTAATAGTTCTGCGGGTGCTTCAGGGGGTATAGTTACTTTTTGGAACAAGTTACTTATTAAAGGTGAGCCCTTAATGGAAAATGGTAATATGGTGGCCACAAGGTTTACTCACATTAGAGACAACTTTTGTTGGATCCAATCTAATGTTTATGCTCCGAATTGTTTGAAGGCTAGAAACTCTTTTTGGCTTGGGTTATCAGGTTTTCGAAGATGTTTTGCCAATGAAAACTGGTTGGTTATGGGTGATTTCAACACCCCCCTTCTGAATAATGAGAAATTTGGGGGTTCTCAAATCAATTGGGAAAGTAAATCCGGCCTTTCCGACTTCATAAACAACAATGCTTTGATTGACTTAGATTTACAAGGAGCTTCTTACACCTGGTCTAATAGGAGGGTAGGATCTGACTTGATCCAAGTGAGGCTTGATAGGGCCCTAGTTTCGGGTCAATGGTTTATAATTTTTTTTTGTGCTTTGAGAGAATTGTCAAGGGTTGGATCTGACCACTTTCCCATCTGTCTTTTTGCAGATCCTAATAAGGTGAAAAAGAACTTACCTTTCGGATTTGAAATTTTTTGGCTTTCTCATCCTCAAATTTTTGAGGAAATCCGTAGATGGTGGAATGTAGATATCTCTGGCACAGCTATGTTTAGGGTTGCTAAAAAATTAAATGAAGTGAAAACTAATGTGCGCAGATGGAAAAAGGATGCTTTTGGTAGTATTTTTGGTTCTAAAACGGAAATCCAGGGTAAAATTCAGGAGATTCAAGTCAAAATCCAGAAATGGGGATACATTGACAATTTGAGAGAAAAGGAATATGAACTCCTTATTCAACTGCACGACATCATTTCTAAAGAGGAAGTGTTTTGGCGACAAAGATCTAGGGTGTCTTGGATGACTGAGGGAGACAGGAATTCCAGATTTTTTCATCTGACTGCTTCGAAACACAGGGATGCTAACACAATCAATCTTATTGTTGCTAATGGGACTAGTTTTAAGGAGGAAGATGATATTAGAGAACAAGCTATCCTTTTCTTTAGAAACCTTCTTTCGAGTAATGGAGAGATTGTTACCAAAGCTCAAGATTCTATGATTGAAGCAATATCTCAAGTGATTGGTCATAATGAAAACTCCTTAATCACTGCTATACCCTCCAAAACTGAAATAAGGAAAGCTGTCTTTTCCTTTGATGGCAACAAAGCTCCTGGACCTGATGGTTTTCCTTTATTCTTCTTCCAAGTGTTTTGGGAAATTATTGAAACAGATGTGGTGAACGCTGTCAAGGAATTCTTTGGATCAAGACGTCTGTTGAAAGAACTGAATGCTACCTTTGTGGTCCTTATTCCAAAAAAACCTGGAGCTTCAGAGTTTCAAGCTTTTCGGCCAATCAGCCTGTGTAATTCCATTTACAAAATTATCTCAAAGGTGTTGACCTCAAGAATGCTTTCTGTGCTACCCAAAATTATTGCTCCACAATAGAATGGTTTTGTGCTAGGTAGGTACATTATGGACTCTGTTGTTACTGTTCATGAGAACTTACATTCGTTAATAATGTCAAAAATTGAAGGGTTTATTCTTAAACTTGACATTTCTAAAGCCTATGATCGGGTTGATTGGGCCTTCCTGTTTAAAATTATGGACAAGTTTGGTTTTAATAACAGAGTCATTCAGTTGGTGAACCAGCTTGTTTCGACAGTAACTTCTGCTGTCATTGTGAATGGTGCACCATCAAGGTTTTTTCAAACTTCCAGAGGCCTTAGACAGGGAGACCCTATTTCTCCTATTCTTTTTACCATTTTGGCTAAGAGTTTAGGCAGGAATATTAAAAATCTTATTGATCAAAGATCCCTTATTGGTTTAAGACCTTCTTCTTCTCCTCTTATTTGCTCTCACCAGCAATTTGTTGATGATACTATTCTTATGGGAAGATCTACGGTAGCTGAAGCTAAGACTTTTAAAAAAATCCAGAACCTTTATGAATCTGCTTCTGGGCAAGTTGTCAATAAGGCTAAGAGTTCTATCTTTTTCATCAACACTCCGGAGCATAGAAAAATTAAACTTGCCCAAATTCTTGGATGTCGTGTTGAGTCTCTTCCGTCAACTTATCTTGGCTTACCTCTTTGCTCTAAACCTCTGGAATCATTCTGGATTTCTCTAGTTGAAAAATTCAATAAGAAGCTATCAGGATGGAAAGGAGCTATTCTAAGTCAAGCTGGAAAAGTCCAGCTCCTTAAGGCTTCTTTGCAAAATCTTCCTACTTATGCTCTCAGTATATTTAAAATTCCTGCCAAATATGCTGAGGCCATTGAAAAAATTCAGAAAAGGTATCTTTGGTCTAGAGTTGAGGATAAAAAGAGAATGCCGCTTGTTGGTTGGGATTTGGTCTGTAGACCCAAATCAAGGGGGGGCCTAGGTTTAAGGAAAATTAAAGTTTTAAATGTTTCCCTTCTTGCTAAATAGCTTTGGAGAACTCTTACATTAAATGGAGATTGGCGTGATACCTTAAAAGCAAAATATTTCAATAACTATGAGTCTGTGAATGAAATTTTAAACTCTTCTTCTTTACCTTGTGGGTCTGTGTGTTGGAATGATATGGGTAAAGGAAGAAAGCTTTTAGAAATGGGAACTGAATGGCTGATTGGTAATGGAAATTTAGTCAGATTTTGGGAAGACAGATGGCTATTTAAAGATCCTTTAATTAGCATAGAGAATTATAGTAAATGGATGAATGATTGCAAAAAGGAATTTGGAGTCTTGGTTAAAGATTATTGGAGGAATGGAGGTTGGGTTGATTTGATGACTATTAGTCCGGATCTGGGTCCTATTTAGTCAGCTTTCAGAGCCTTAAGACTAGCTCAACACCAGGTGTGAGGATCTTGTTGTTTGGTTAGATAACCCGTCTGGTATATTTTCAGTTGCCTCTGCCACTTCTTTGTTAGACAGTCCAAGGGAGCATCCTCGTTTCTAGGTGAAGGCTTGGATAAATCACTTGACCCCGAAAATCAACATTTTCTACTGGATAATGCTACAGAATAAGATCCTCACTTTGGACAATCTCGAAAAAAGAGGAATTCAATTACCAAATAGATGTTATATGTGCAAGAATGAAGCCGAGACTGTTAATCATCTTTTTCTCCATTGCCCTTATGTGTCGAATATTTGGGATAAATTATTGGGGCTTCTTGAGGTGGTGTGGGTCTTCCCTGCTTCTGTTGAAGACTTCTTCATTCAATGGAAAGCTCCCTCAAAAAATCCATTTGTGAGAAAGCTATGGTCTTTCATTTTTCCTTTTTTTTCTTGGAATATTTGGAAAGAAAGGAATAATAGAGTTTTCAGGGATAAAGAGTTGACAGAAGAGGATGTGTATGCTAAAATTGTAAGAGCTACAAAGGAAATTTTATCTTTAATTCCTGGAAAAATGTTTGAGAAAGCTATATGGTCCCCCTTTGATGTTGCTACAGCCAAAAAATGGAATTCAAATTTAAGTGGCACAAAAAATCTAAAATCTGGAGTTTGTGGGAGAGATAATGCTATCTGGTCTATGCCGCCCTTGGGCTGGATTAAGGCCAACTTTGATGGTGTGGCGAAAGGTAACCCAGGTAGAGCTGGCAGTGGGGGTGTTTTAAGGGACAATACCAGGGCTTTTATTGTGGCTTTTGCTATGGACATTGGAATTCAAACTAACCATGTTGCGGAAGCTGTTGGGGCTTTTTATGCTGTCAGCCTAGCCGTCAAGATCAACACAAAAAATCTGTGGTTGGAGGGAAATTCTTTGAATATAATAAATTGTATTCTTGGGCTTACCCCCCCTCGTGGACCATCAAAAAATGGATCGAAGACACGCAAGCTTTATTAAGGAAATTTGAAAAAGTGAAAGTTTCACACACCTATAGAGAAGCCAATATGGTGGCAGATTTCTTCGCTAAGGAAGGGGTTAAGAAAGGTGGGGAGAACACGTGGAGGAAGAATGACAACCTCCATAATGAAGTGAAAGCGCTAATTTATTATGATTCAGTGCATGGGAGAGAAGGAAATCTTAGTCATGATGAAATGGATAAAGATCCGGTACATCGATTTCATTAGATTTGATGGGACCAACGTCACTTTCTTTTTCAAGAAGAGTCTGCGGCACTCTTTCTGGGTGTTCGACAGAAATTGCCTAAACGAGACCCAAAGTAACTGTTCTAAGGGGTTTTACAGTGGGTTGACTATGGGTGGAGAAAGAAAATGGGTGGAGCCGAGCAATTTCCAGGAGCATAGAAAGAATACTAAAGCATGGGAAAGAATTGAAAAGGGAGGTTTAGTCCCTTATATGGAAAAGCTCCATGGTACGGATGAAGAGATGCTGGATTATTTTGTCAAAAATTGGAAAAATGGAGAGATCATGTTGTTTGGTAGGAATGTAAAGCTGAGTGAGGACTTAATTGGTGAAATAACAGGTCTCTCAACTAAGGGTGTTAAATTCTACCGTGATCGACGTTTCTCTGATGAAGCGGTCATCAAGTTTCCCAAAAAAGATAAGGAGAAAGTGAAGATGGTCAAGGTTGCTAACAGTTACTTTGATGTGGAGTCCATCAAATCTATTTGGAGGAAAGTTTTAAGGGTCATCATGGAATATATTACGGTTGATGGACGCTTTACCAAAGCTTATGGTTACCACTTTGCCATTTTGAATCATTTTCGTCATAAGGTTTGTATATCTCTGCCTTTCTATTTATTTTCCTCTTTGAAGAATTGTCTCGATGATGTGGAAAGAAACCCTAGGAGGAATGCTATAATCCACCCTGGTCTTGTTAGGCTCATTTATGAGCATTTTCAAAATCTTCTTGCACTGCCTAAAACTATAGATATTGAAGAGTTGGATGATGAGGAAACTGAAAGTAGTAAGGAATTTGAGCCCCGACCCCCCCTGTTTGTGTTCCTGCTGGCCTTGATACCTTTGCTCCCCTATCTTTGTCTGATCAGAAAAATATAAAGAGTCCTGCCCCGCTGTCTTATCCTAAACGACATCCGATGCTTGAGGACCCTAGTCTGGATTTGGCTTCTCTGCATTGTCTTAACCCCCAGCTGTCTCCTAGGTGCCCCACTCTGAGTTTATCCCCTGGTTTTAAAGGTAACCTTGTTATGAAACTTGTTTCGTATTCTGGAAATTCTATGGAGATCATCTCTGAGAAGCCCCTGGTTAGTAAGGAATCGACCCCTAGTGCCCCTGTTTCTGGACAAGTCAGGAATGACCATTTTGAACCCCCTACTCAGGATGAAATTAATTCTGCCCTGAAAATGCTCAAGCCTGAGGAAATGGTTAGTGTTGCAGAAAAAAGTATAGAGGGTCTTTTTACCGTTCTCAAATGGACCCAGAAAGAAGTTTGTGACTTGAAAGGCCGTGTTACTATTCTCAACAATAAGGTTATGGAACTGGAGCAGAAGATCAGTTGGGACAGAAGAGATAATGATGAACAGGAAATCCCTTTACTGAGGAAAAGACCACAACTACAGGAGGACAAATTGAAAAGTATTGAATGTAATATGTCCAAGATTGGACAAAACATAAGGGCCACTGTTGCAAATAACCACAAGATTGCTAGGCATAATACAATCATCATAAATGCGATGGTGGAAAAACTTGAAAAAAGTCACAAGGGTTCACTGGTGGTGGATCTGGGTGCGAATAGAGGCGGTAGCAAATCAGCCGGTGAAGGTATTTCGACTCGTACCAGAGCAAACATAAAGAGGAAAACTCTAACTTCTTCACACATGGTTCAAATCCTTAAGCAGGGGTTACAGGATATGCAGAATGTCAAAAAAGAAGCTGAGGAATTACTGAATAATTTGGAGTAATGTGGTGTTTGGTTTTCTAGTTTTTTTGGGTGGTCCTTTTTTAGGACTCTGCTGTCTTTTGTTACTGTTGTTTCCTTTTTGGGACAACTGTTCGGCTGTTGGTACTTTTTATACTTATCTTTTGTTTGCTTGAACTTCGTGGTTTCAGGTCCCTGTAAAACCTACTTTTTTCCTTTTCAAAAACAATTATTTTAATTGTAAATAATGAAACATTGCCTTAATAATCCCCTCTTCAATTATCAACACGTTCTTATAAATTGTACTACAAAAGTATTCCAAATAACTGAATCCCAAATAACTTACCAATATAATCAATATATACATACATATATAGTAGATTAAATTATAATTTTAATAGTATAAAATTAGTTATTAAAAGGATAAGAGCTCACAAGAAAAAAGGAAAAAATCGAGCTGGGTGTTTCACTCCCTGAGGGCTCAGTACCGAGAATAAGAGGAAAAATTCTCCTTCATGGAATGACCTTGCTCCTGACCATTGAAGGCAAGGTTACCTAAATCCGTGTAAAGAATAGTGGCACAAAGAAACCTGAATAAAATAAATGCCGAATGACTTCTTCTGGTTGTCTAAATGTACTTGGATTGAAGGCTATGAAATGGTACACATTTTCTGTGTATGAGACATAACACATTGACAGCCATAGGAAACATATGCAAAGTTGGAGAAATCAGTTTGACAGGTGAAGATGACAGGGTATTATCTACTTTCAAGGCATTTACTTAATGCTGTGGAAGATGCAAAGAAAGAATTATTTAAGTCTTTAGCTTCCTAATATGTACGAGTTCTATAGAAGAAACTGGTTGATAATGAACCCAAAGAGATTACATAACTTTTAAAAATTCACGTTATGTTCAAGTGTGTAGCTATGACAGACTGCCAATGAAATCAGAGAAGTTGTTTAATTTACTACATTTTTGTAAGTCTAAAATTTGTAGTTGTGATAGGTTGCCAAGGGTTTCAGGGAGGCTATTTAATTCTGTACAATGCCCCAACTCTAATTTACTATAACTGTGACAGGTTGCCAAGTATATTAGAAAGTGAATGTTGAAATTTGGAAATAACACCATCTACTTGCATTATTATCATATCCCAACTGTTATCCACAAGATTGAAGGGAAGAAGGAAGGCGAGGTGCAAATGCGTGACTTAAGAGCAGAAGAAATAATGTGTAACTTTTTTTTCTTTTCTTTTATTTTGAACTTGACGCATGTCTGTTTGATGGCGAGTTTCTAGAGACGCGCTCAAATTTGGACTTTTGGAATTAAACTTCACCATGAACACAGTAATCTCTCTATTATGTTAGTACACTGACAAGCACAAAACTGTGTGACGCGATTGGAAATAGCAGCATGGTTGACATTTTCTATGAGCGAGGCCAAATAGCATGATATGACAGTAATCACTACCATCATCTTAGAAATGGTACAATGGCCCTTGCACTCTTACCACACTGCGTGCTTGGCCTAAACATCATAGTGGTCAGACATGATAAAAGAATAATAGTGAAATACATTGGCTAATCGTTGATCTGAATAGTTCCCCAAGGCATAAGAAATACGCATGCAACCAAGCCATTAAGGTGACGCGAGATGGACCACCCATTCAGCTAATAGGTCATTAAGAGAATAAAACATGCACAGGCTAATACCAAAGATTAATGGTTGATATACCTTGCAATCGACAGATAAGACATTCCTAGTGCCAAGCACAATCCATGCATTTGCATCAATAAATATTTTCTCAAGAGGCAGTGTTTATCGAAGTTGCATAAAAATATATTTGCACTAGAAATTTAAACGAAATGATTACATGAACATGCAACCAAACAATAGCACTCAAGATGAAGACTTATCTAAAATTCAATTCCTCCAACTGGAGTTGATTTGATACCCTCCTTCACATGTCCATTTGTGTTTCTCTGAGAACCATCACCAACGTGCATTTCAAACAATATGCAATGGAAAGAAAATGGGCACGAAGATGAATAGGGTATCAAACACTCAACATGTTGTATAACTACAGTATGACCTTCCCCATGGCTCTCTAGCTTCATAACCCTCTAGCCCTCAGATCTTTTTTCTTTTATTATTATTATTTTGCATAGTATGAGTTTCTCCATTTTGAAACCCTCCCCCAAAGAGAAAAAAATCCCCCCAATTTGAAAGCCCAAATCTTATTAAATCTCCCAAAAAAATTTCCCATAACGCGTTAGGTTTCTTTTCCCATGATTTCTTCCAAAATGGGCATGAATTTGCATGGAAATATTTCTATTATTTTTGTTGCTTTATTCGATGTCCCTTATCTTCATTAAGATTTTATTTATTCTTTTATATCCTTTAATAATTATCCTCATAAAACAAGTTTCCTAAAACAACCACCTGATTCCATTTCCGTTCACAAGCTTATCGCCTTATTCCTTTTAATTCACTTTTATTAAAATAATTATTTCTCCAATTTTGACTAGTTTCCATATAAAATTTCCTTTGAAATCTTGCATGGCTTTCTTTTTATCTTTTCTTGCTTTATTCACCTTAGTTTGCAAAATCTTATCTTCAAGGTTTATAAAAAAACACGTTTTCTTCCATATCCAAATGGTTATCTTTCCAACTTTCATTTTGATTTTGACTATTTATCATTCATAACATTCTATTAAAATTTATTTTGTTTTAAATTACATTATTTTCCCCCATTTGACAATTACCTTCATGAGATATCCAATTAAATATTAATCTAATATTTTACAAAATTGGCTTCTTAATTATTGTTTAAATTTAAATTTTCTTTGAATTATTCCTTTAGCAATTGTAGATTTAATTAACTAATTATACCATTCCATTTAACTATTAATTTCACCCCACAATACATTAATGCAACAAAACACAATAAACACTTACTCAAATACACGGAAATGACATGACCACTGAACAAACAACTTACTTGGATGTCAAGAACAATCAAAATGGAGGGACACTACAATTAGGTTATAGGGGTTTTCCTTGGTCAAATCCCACTTTGGTAATCAAATTCTTAATGAAGAAATGGAATGAAACGAACAAGGAAAGATGAATAAACAACATGAAAATCTCCTAAACTCACCACAACCTTGTTGAATAAATCTAAAGTTATGTCAATGGTTGCCCCAAGATGCTTGATTGATGCTTGATTGAATGATGCAAAGTGCTCAAATGTGAATTGATGTTTAGTGAATGCAAGTGAATGAGGAGATGTAAAATGAGGAGAAAAACACTTTATACATGCGTGTACCTTACCAACCCAATGATACCTCATCACAGGCCGACATAAGGTAATTTTGAATAAAAACCTAAGAGAAAATTTAAAATATTTTGAATTTGGAGCCAAGAGGGACTCATTCCATACCCATGGTGAATGGTTCCCACCCTGGACTTGAAAGTGGGTGTCAAAAATTAAGTCACATTTAATGTTGTTTGTTGGGTTTACATTCAAAAAAACACTTAATTAAGCCTTATGAGCACATAAATGGGTCAAATAAAGCATAAGAAAGGTGTAAATAGTGAAATCTAGCCTAGAAAAGCGTGAAATCTTGTTACAAGACTCTACAACACTTCAAAATAGGACTTAATAAGTGATGAAAAGGTGATTTTTAGATGAATTGTAATAAAAATAGTCTAGAAAAGTGTAGAAATATTTTACAACACTTCACACCACCTTCACAAAATGCCATAATTTAAATTTTTAGGGCTTAATGTGAATGTTTAAGTCACATTACAACATTAAATCTAAGCAAAATAGACGAAGCATCATGAAGAAAGACCTAAAATACCATGAAAATTTCAATGATCCATTTTTCTATTGTACATTTAGGCCCCACTTTGGTGAGAGGTTGAATTTGCTTCAAACTCACACTGAAGTAGCCATGCATATCGAGAGGAAGGTCTAGATGTACTTATGCTAGAAAGATGGAATAAAAATGATCAAGAGGGATGATCAAGCCCCCATGATGAAGATCCCATTGAAAAGTAAACACAATAACAAAGGAGCACAAGTGAAAGAGAAGGAAAAGTTAGATGAAACTTTGATCATCTATCCAACTAGTTGTGGATTAGATCTAGGCTATTTGTGAGAAAAATAGAATGTATACTCACTCTGGGGCAACAAAAATCATGGTGGTCCACTGGGTGAGAAGACCCAAAAGGGTGAAGTACATACGCTAGTTGGTATGCACTCACAAACACATTGGTGGCTATGGTAAAGTCATGCCATTGAATGGGCTTCCCACTCAACCATATCAAAATTATACCTCTAGATAATTTTAACAAGGCACCATAAAGGAAAATGTCAGTTCATGCTTCATGAGACAAGAAAAAATTTATATGCTTAGAACTCATGAATAAAGAGCAAGTTACCACAAGCATTCAAGTTGTGTTATGCAAGGTGGCAAAGATGTAAAAATGTAAAAATGCAAAAATGAAAATTGTAAAAGATGTTCAAAGGAGTCTTATTAAGTTGATGCAAGGTCTATCACTTAGGGGACATTGTGTCTAATGTCTCCAAGAGAGGACCAATCAAAGAATAGAATATTCACAACTTAGGGGATACAGTGTGTTGCATCAAGCCACCAAGAGAAATGTAATATGTTAAGATAGACCACACTTATGAAGGACATCACACCCAATGCCATCCACAAAGTGACTAACACATCATATGAAGCGAAAAGGTTGCACTAAGAACCAAAAATGAAAATGAAATGATGCCAATGTATGCCCCCCACTTTAAAGGAATTTCTACACACTGTTTTGTGAGCAATTACTTTAAAGTAGCGAAGGAAAATGCAAAAAGGAAAAAACAAGACATGAGAGCCAGCTTGGAAAGCCCCTATTCCAAGTCATATGTTTTCAAGTAAGGTTGCATCATGTAAATGAGAAAGAGAACAAAAGAAAGGGAGTTGACTTGAAGAATGGAACACACCAAACACATAAGAGATCTATGGATTTGGGATCAATATGTTCATTTCTGCAATGTTTTTATTAAAGAGCTCAAAATTGTCAGCATCCCCCAAATACACATATAACTACAAGAATGACATAAAGAGAGCGAAAAAAAAGTTCATTTTGGGTCAACATGGAAGAGACTTTATAACTTAACACTTTGCATCATCCCCAAAAGGAAAACACAAGAAAAAAGAAAAGGAAAAGGAAAAAGAAGAGGAAAAGCTTTTGGGTCAACATGAAGGAGACATTTTAGTCTCAATTCCTTGCGTCATCCCCAAAAGGATAATCACAAGAAACTATAAAAAAAATAAAAGGAAAAGGGGCCAATTGGGTCAACATGGAAAAGACATAGGGCATCTCAACATTTTGCGTCATCCCCAAAAGTGGAACAAAAAACAAAAATTAAAAAAGAAAAAGGACCTTTTGGGTGAAAATGGAAGAGACATAGGGTGTCTTTACACTTTGTGTTATCCCAAAAAGGAGAACATGAAAAAAGGAAAAAGGACCTTTTGGGTCAACATGGAAGAGACATAGGGCATCTCTACGTTTTGTGTCATCGCCAAAAGGAAAACACAAAGGAAAAAGCGAAAAAGGCTATGGATGACATGTAGAAGAATAGAGGTACAAATAGAGGAAGTGCACAAAGAGATAAAGAACATCAAACACATGTTACAGGAGAACATGATATGCACATGAAATCAAAGAAAAATGAACATGTAAAATGAGCTAGTAATGCAAATGTAAGTCAACCATTAATGGAGTTATTGGATTCTCAATCTTAAGTAATATAAGTGGAAAATGAATAATGAAGTTAAGAGACAAAGAAAAATGCATTACATGGACAAGGCTAACAAATTTTTGTCTCTACTGAGTATAGGGAAAGAATGAGCTAAGATAGGTGATGGGAGGGATCATGCAATAGTGAGAATGGCAAAGGAATTTTTATTAGGGAATGATGGGAAAGCAGTTAGTATTAGTGAAGTGATACTTGTTTAGTATGTCATTCAATGTCCAACATTCTTCAGTTTGATGTCCAAGAATATGATGATATTTGCAATATGGTATGTTAGAATCTTTAGGAAGGATGACCAACCTATTCATAAGTGGTAAGAGTATAAGGCCTTTGTTTAAAATAGTTGAAGTCTCCTTTCACATTCAGGTAGAGGGTGAGTAGGAAACTTAAGTTTCTTCAATGTGTAAGGTTGTTTTTGTTTGCTAGATTCTCCTTTTTCATGAATGGAAGGAGGAAGAGGACCCATGGGGATCCAAGCATCCTTGTCATTAAAATTAGGTAATGGTCATTCGAATGGAAGGAGAATGTTCAAGTCAGGAGGATAATCAAAGATCACCGCACCATCATCTCAAAGTATCCAATATTCAAAAGGAGGCTTGTTAGCATGAGGAGGATCTTGATATCCTAATCCTGTTATGTTTTCTTCTGTTTGTTTTTGTTCAAGAAGTTTGTGAATCTTATGCTCATTTGTTGTGTCATGGCCTTTTTTACATAGGATAGTAAAACTTTTTCCATATGTTTCTTCAAGGTTAATGGGAGTGTTTGTGACTTTATGATCATAAAATAGTTGAGGTTGTGTTTGTTTAGAGGAACTAGGTCCACCTGATGGAGGGATATTAGGTCCTTCTTGAGTTTCAAGATGTAGGTATCCAAAGTGATCAAGAGGTGCAATAGTAGGAAGATTTTGTGGCTTCATGGATGGGTAAAAGGATGCATTGGATTTAAAGTTATCAGGACATTCATTTAAGAACTTGTTCATACTATCGTCATCTTCTCCAATGATGTCAACATCATGAGGAGGACAATCATGAGTAGTTGAAGGAGCATGAGGAAGATCAAGGTCATTAGGATCATATCCAAAGGCACAATTGGACATGTCTACCAAGGATTTTAATGAATTCCAAAACATATTAAAAGAAAAATCCATGATGATAATGAATGCAAGTAAACTAACATGGAAGAAATAGAAGAAAACAAATAATCTAGAAAGTAAAATAGAAAGCAACTACATAAAACTGTAATGTGGAAAATACCCAGGAAATGCCTGAAAATGTTGTTGAAAATGTATAGGTGGACTGATTTGCCTAGGGTGGTGAATGAGTCCAAGAATGATATTGTTTTGTTTTTTTCAAAAAAATTAAAGTGATTTTAATGCTTTTCAGATGTAAACTGAGGATGCAAATGCATATTTACAATTTTTTAATGTTTTAATATGCAAAAATTAAGTCTAAATGAGTTTTTCACTAATGTAATTTGAGGAACCCTAGGATGCAAAAACAAAACAAAACCTAAATGAATGTTGATGAAAATGAAACCTAGGATGCAAGATGCAAATGAAATCAAAAAGATAAATTGCTCAATATGCAGGTTTGCGAAATGAGTCCAAGTAGAATATTGTTTTGAGTTTTTCAAAAAAATTAAAGTGATTTTAATTCTTTTCAGATGGAAACAGAGAATGCAAAAGCAGATTTTTAGTTTTTAATGTTTTAATATGCAAAAATGAAGTCTAAATGACTTTCACTAATGAAATTTGAGGAACCCTGGGATGCAAAAACAAAACAAAACCTAAATGAATGTTGATGCAAATGAAAGCTACGATGCAAGATGCAAATAAAATCAAAAAGATAAATTTCTCAATATGCAGGTTCATCAAAATAAACCATAGATTTTGATGGCATCTATAGGTTACTCTTGCACTCTTAGGGTTTTTCACCTAAAAGGAGAGAGATAAACCCTCAAAATCAATGTGGTTCACTCAATCTAATGTACATGTGTGATGTTATTAAGGCTAAATGAGATGATCTAAATGCAACTAAGCAATTTAATTGATTGATTATGAATGTAAAACCTAAGAAATATAAAATGTTTGAAAACATAGTGTGATATGCAAGCATGAGCTAAAACATGAATAAATGCAAAACAAAATTAAACAAAGTGCACCTG
The DNA here is from genome assembly GCA_007258455.2 of Sequoia sempervirens. Lineage (NCBI taxonomy): Eukaryota > Viridiplantae > Streptophyta > Pinopsida > Cupressales > Cupressaceae > Sequoia > Sequoia sempervirens. Next base: position 38,197,539 of record VDFB02000017.1, on the reverse strand, counting down.
GGAAATGAATGATGAATCTGGAGTGATTTGAATGCTGAAAAAAATAAGTGAAAATCACTAATCATTCGCCACTAATGGCAAATCAGTCCTTCTTTTGACAAAAACTTCTAAAAGTAAGTTTCTGGCTATCAGAAACTGGAATCTGACAGAATATACTTTTCTAGCCTTAAGGTGGGACTAATTTGCTGCTGATGGTGAATCAGTCCTCTCGCAAAATTTTATAAAATCAGGGACCAATTCTATAGCACCAGATTTGCACTTGTCTTCTTGTCGGGTTGATAGAGTAAAATCTACAAAAAATAGACTGTAGGTTGTCTCCAACCTTGAAATAGGATATAGTTGACTTGAAACACTTTTTTGACTTCTTGACCACCTTTCAACACCTAATTTTTTGATAAATCTGCATACACAAGTCTGCAAACACACATGCAAAAGGGAGAAAATTGTTAAGGATTAGGTTATAGGGATTTTCCTTGGTCAAATTCCACTTTGGTAATCAAGCCCTTAATGAAGAAGTGGAATGAAATGAAAAAAGAAATATGAATAAAGAGCATCCAAAATGTCCTAAACTCACCACAACTTTGTTGAAGAAATTTAAAGTTATGTCAATGGCTACCCCAAGATGCTTGATTGATGCTTGATTGAATGATGCAAAGTGCTCAAATGTGAATTGATGTTTAGTGAATGAACGTGAATGAGGAGATGTAAAATGAGGAGAAAATCACTTATTTATACACACATGTGCCTTAGTAACCCAATGATACCTCATCACAGGCTGACATATAAGGTAATTTTGAATTAAAACCTGAAAGAAAATTTGAAATATTTTGAATTTAGAGCCAAGAGGGACTCATTCGCCACCCATGGAAAATGGGTCCCACCTTAGACTTGAAAGTGGGTGTTGTGAATTAAGTCACATTTAATGTTGGTTTGTCACGTTTACATTCAAAAATATACTTAATTAAGCCTTATGAGCACATACATGGGTCAAATAAAGCATAAGAAAGGTGTAAATAGTGAAGTTTAGCCTAGAAAAATGTGAAATCTTGTTACAAGACTTTACAACACTTCAAAATAGGACTTGATTAGTGATGAAAAGGTGATTTTTAGATGAATTGTAATAAAAAGAGTCTAGAAAAGTGTAGAAATGTTTTACAACACTTCACAAGACACCATAATTTAAATTTTTAGGACTTAATGTGAATGTTTAAATCACATTACAACATTAAATCAAAGAAAAATATACCAAGAATCATGAAGAAAGACCTAAAAGACCATGAAAATTCCAATGATCCATTTTTCTATGGAACAAAACAATAGCTAGTTTACCATTAAACAATAGCTGAAACTTGTTTTCTGATGATTCAATAGTGATATGTAGGTGTGAGACTTTTTTTAGACTCAAATCTCATACTATATGTAGCCTATTAGCTAATTATAGAAATTACATATTTGAGATGGTAAGTTTCCATTGAAGTGATCATTTCAACTAAACTTAGACTAAATAGAAAGATATCTTCAAATATTACTCTTGCTAGAATATATAGTGATTCAAAAGTTATTATGGTCATTCAATGCTTTAACTCTATTGAGGGTTTGATTTTATTAATCTCCTTCGCTTTGCTCCTTGGCATTCCTTTGACTTTCTTGTTGGGATATGTAATTTCTCCCACAATCAACAAATATTAAATAAGGCACAAATAATTAAATGTAATGTTCAAGAATGATCTTTGAAATAAAGATAAGAATTGAAAAAGATTAAATATTTGTAATTCTGCCTAAGTTCTAGAATGTAATTTGTAATCTCTAAGACCTCTATATATTGAGGCATTTGTAATGAATCAAGGGCATCAAGGTGTAGCATGATCATGTGATCATGAGAATGCTATAACATTTTCTAATGTAACGAATTGATGAATTAATGAAGATAGTATAGTAGCATGTTTAAGCAATGATTGTGGTTCTGAATTTATATATTTAATATATTATGTGTTTGTGTTCTAATCTGTATCCATCCACCTCATCATAGTCATATCAAAGCTCAATTTTCCATTGGATATTGTAGATAGAGAGTCATAAAGTTTGAAGAGATTGTTGATTGATGCCACAACAAAGGACAAAAGCCATTTGGAAAATAGAGTCAAAGTTCATCAAAATTCAAAGTTTCCTGAGGAGGTTGTTTTTAGAAGCCACAACTATTATTTGAAGTCATCTAGTTAAAGAAAAAGAGATCACAGGATGCCTGATTGAAAGGAGATCAGCAGGGTTTAAGATGGAAAATCATAGTTAAAGGGACACTACCATAGTAGAAATCTGCCACCACCAATCAAAAATAAATAGAAATAATTGTTCAAAGAATAAATGTAGATTGTTGCAACTAAGAAGAAATCAAGTCATAGTCAATTAGGAGATCTTAATCACTTGGATGTTCATTATTAAAGGAGGTCATTGTTCAAGTTTTGGAAGAAAAATTAGAGCCAAGTTTGATAAGATCGCAGAACAAAGAGGAAATCGCTATAGCAGACTCAAGTGGAAACATAAAGTGAGTTTTAATTATTTGTTTCAATGGGTAAATCTCATAAAAAGGTATAGAAAGAAAGAGACGGTTTAGAAGAAGAAGTGGTGATGCTAAAAGAGTTTAATTCAAAATTGATAAAAAAGATAGTGGATTCAGGAAAAGCAAAATGTGGTTTTTTTGTGAAAATGAAAATATGGAAAAGGAATTAGAGGGAGTGAAAAAGGTAAAAAAGAAGAGTTAGAAAGAAGATTGTAGTTGTTTGATGAGGTTAAGAAGAAGAATGAATACTTAGAAGAAAAAATAAATATAATAGAAAAGGAAAATTGTTTACAAAAAGAAGAAATAACAAAATTGAAAGAAGAAAATGAATGTTTAAAATCAAAGTTATTGGTATGTGATGTTGCATGTGCAGTAGATTTAGTTTGTTTTGTTGATCAATCAAGTAGTTTATGTGACATAGCTGAAATTGTTCATGATGAAGAATGTAAAGATGAAGATGAAGTTGATAATGTAACTGAATCTACAAATCTTCTTAATGAAAAGAATGTTTGTTTGAGAATCATGTAGCTCGAATGGGATATAAAGGTCAAGGATTAGGTATGCATGAGAATGGAATGAAAGAGTTGATTGAACTAGTTATTAGTACAAAATTTGAAGGTCTTCAATATGTGATAGGTAAAGGAAATAATACAGATATAACTAAATTTGTTAAAGGAATGGAATGTGAGCAATGTTGTCATTGTAAGACGAAAGGCCATACAAAGGATACATGTTGGGATATACATCTATGTAGAATTTTTGGTTGACAAATCATTCAGAGAAAGTGTGTTGGGGTGATCCCATAATAGTGGTTTACAATTTTTGGTCAAACTTGACACTGAACTAATTTCTTCAAACTAAATCTTCACTTTCACACACCTATAGTGCCTAAACCGTGAGGAATTTGAAGATGATGCAAACTAGATTTTCGTGACATTTTGTCTATAGATTCTGAATATATATTTTTCAAAAATTTTGGAATTAGATTGCACCTCTTTTTCCATCTCCGTTGGAAACTAGTTTTTTTTAGAAAACAACATATTTAAGGAGTGATGCTTACCATATAACATAGAATTTTTTTTCCAATTTAGACTTGTAACTCTAATATCTAGTGCTTCCCCTTGGTTAGATAGTTAAATTTCATTGAATATGTTTTCTTTAATCAAGTTTCGAAGTCAAACCAATTACAATTTAGACATAGGCGGACCGTATAAAGCGTAACTATTTTTTATGTATCAAAATTCAATTTTTTTTTGTTTGATTGAGGACTTCAATATCTAGTGCACTCATATTTTTTTAAAAAAATTTAGAATATTCTATTTTTCCACATGTGTAGAACATAGAGCTTGATTTTCAGTGAAAAACCTACATTCAGAAGAAATAAAAAATAAATATAATAATTAAATTAAATTTATTTTAAATTATACTTTTTGGGAATTTTATAATAAGAACTACATTCTTACAATTTTTTTTTTTAAATCAATTCATTTGATCCCCCAAAAGGGTAAATCAAAAGTGGTTTTTTATCAGCATTTTGATAGGTATAAAGGAGAATTTCTTATAAGTATGGTTTAAAACTAGTGGGGTTCTATCCAAGGGGTTTTGATCTAAGGTAGTTTGATCAAACCCTCTTCAATTAGAATGCTTTAAATAGAAATTTTAAAGGCTTAAATCATTATATTTTCTAAAAATATGTGATTTTAGTAAAAATCAGAATCTCCTAGAAATTGTAAACCAACTTTGTGGGATCACCTATTTGCAAAGAGAGAAGAAAAATACAGGAAGTATGCAAATGGATTATGGATCGACTTATGGATCCAATTGGAAAAAATGACAGGTATGTTCAAAAGGTTGTTCAAATGGAAAATATGCATATGTGAAAAACGATAGCAATCAAGAAAGATTTGTTGGTCTTGCAAGATGTCAAAGAAAATAGAAATCTATAGATAGCGAGTTGAGAGAAAAGAGGAATTCTAGTTTGAAGTTCTAAAAATTTAAAGAAACTAAAAGATTTCCACAATAGTGGGATGAGTTAGTGAGAGTTTGAAAGAGTTGAGGAAAGAGGTCCATAGATCTTGAAGATAGTAAGGAAAATTTTGAATAAGTTGGTAGACTCATAAGAAAAATTTGAGTTGATAAATGTGTGGTTGAAATTAAGGGGAAGTGTTGGGATATGTAATTTCTCCCACAAACAATAAACACTAAATAAGGCACAAATAATTAAATTTAATGTTCTAGAATAATCTTTGACATAAGGATAAGAAATGAAAAAGATTATTTTTTTTGTAATTTGGCCTAAGTTCTAGAATGTACTTTGTAATCTCTAAGACCTCTATATATTGAGGCATTTATAATGGATCAAAGGAATCAAGGTGTAGCATGATCAAGTGATCATAGAATTTTGTAGCATTCGATGATGTAATTTTTGATGGATTAATGAAGATAGTGCAACAACATGTTTGATAAATGATTGTGTTTCTAAATTTATGTATTTGATGTGTTATGTGTTTATTCTAATTCATATCCATCCACCCCATCATTTCTTTGGAGATAGAAGTAATCTTATTTTAAAAATTATACTTAAACCTATTTGGATGTGTATATGAATGTATGGAATAGAAACTATAATCTAACATTTTATTTTGAGAACATTGAACATTTGTGATTGCATTCTAAGCACCCATCATTTTAGTTTTCCTTTGCTAGACATTTAAGTGGGTAAACAACTTGTTTTGTTTGTTTAGAAGTATTAGAATTTTCTACGCTTTGATCAAAGTCTCTTATTATTATTATTCAGATGATTCAAGCCATGATAATATGGCTAAAGACTTGATTTAATATTTTTTCTTTAGATGCTAAAGTAGATTTACAATCTATAATGTATTGATTCCTTTCTTTTGATATGATAAATTGAGATCATGATTCTATGATAATAAAAAATTCAATTAAAATTTTAGTGATCTTTTAAAATATTAAATATTTAGCCTTAATTTAAACATTTTGGTATACAAGTTAGTGTGTAATAGTAATAATTTTAAATTAGGTCATTTTAATTAATATTTAAGAATTGAATTAATCTATAATAAATAGACAATGTTGCTGATTTTAGACTATGTTGTTGATCTTGTTCAAGGGATACAATTATATTGGTATTTTCATTTAAAATGGAGTGAAAGATATATAGGTCATAGGAGGTTAAAATGAGAGAATGGTGGAATGATAAACATATTTATCCATTTTTGTGTCTAAATGATTGAAATTGAAAAGTAGATAAACTTCTCTAATGAGATGCACAAATTGACTAGAAACAAATAGGAAAAATAATGAAGTATTCACTTTTTTCTTTTACATTTTACCTAGATTTTACTATATGTGCAAGAATAATGCATCTAAAGAAACTAAATAAATAGATGATGTATTTTCCATAAATTTAGTTTGGATGATATTTCCTTACTTTTCTTCACACTCATACAATTGTATCTTTAAACTTTTAAATATTTAGATAATAATATTTTAGTATCACTTTTCCCATTAATAAATATGTAAAAATACATGATAGACATATTAGCATTGTAGACATCAAGTTATATTAGTTTTCAAAAATAATTACAAGGGATTAATATCATGTTTACAGAGTTGTGTTGAGTTTCCCTTATAAACTATGAGAAGTGTGTAAATAAAAAGACATCATGTGATAGATTTATTGAAGAGTAATAGTTGAATTGGTTTACTATATATACACAACATGATATCATACAATGTTTAAAAATTAGAGCCTCATATATAAACTTGTCATGCAATAACCTAGTTAATCTTGTCAATCTACACATTAACACATTTGTGAATAGGATGGAAATTAAGGAATGCATTGTTAAAATTTGATAAATACATAACAATGTATATGATTTATGAGACAACATAGTAAAATGGAAACATATAGAAAATATATTGTCATTAAGAGTTGTTGATGTTTTTTTCTAGTCATAGTCAACCTAGGTAAAATTCACAATAAAATTTACCTCTCTTGAAAAAAAATTTAATTTTAAAATAAAATTCAAGTATCCCAAGGCTTTGAATGCTAGGTCTTGAATTACAAGGTAACTTAACAATTCAGTGTGGATAATTTTTTAACAAAGGGACATACATACTAGACACTTCAATATATGGTTAGATTTTTTTAAATAACTATTTAATTTACATAGTCCACAATAATTAAGTGCTCTATAATCTATAGTATGATTGAATTTATTCTCTAGAAAATTTATATGAATAATGTTCAAAATTTTAAATTTCTCAACAATATTATATGAATATACTTGAAAATTATAAAACATATCACAAATAGTTTATGCTTCACTAGACCCTATCATGATTACACATAAATGATACAAATCTCGAAAGGAAAAGTTATCACATAGAAACTTTGATCAAATGCACCTAAATATTGGTGCAGCAATTTGACATTTCAAATAAAATTATGTACTCACATATGATTTATGAATGGAAATGACCTTTAGTTGACATAAAATATACAATCGTACAAGTATAGAAAAATAAAATTTGTTGATCTAAGTGAAATGAAACCATTAAGTGAGAAAAATATTTTCCATTCTTCAATATTTTCTCCACAATTATCAACAATTTCTAATCCACGATCTAATCTCCTAAAAATATTATATTTTGGCTACCTAAGAAATCAATAATTCTTGGTCTTTTATAGAAGCAAGAACCAAAAGTTAGTTACAATAATCAATGGTTCAATTCTTCTTAGAATCAACCAACATTGGTAATTTAAAAGTGGCACATGGGTGACATCAATATCTTGATAATTACCAATATTTTCCAATCGGAATATCCGATCTTAATAATCAACATGTTCTCTTCTCTTTAACAAGTTGCATGAATATTTCACATAGTGAAACAACAATTAGAAATTCTAACTAATGAAAATTTAAAATTGTTGTTATAGAAAACAATTAAATTTATCAAAGATCATTATCTTTGAAAATATAAAATATGTAAAAGAAAATTTACATAAATTAAAATTAAAATTTTACAAAGACATTAATATTTCAAGTATGATTAAAAAATGATTATTCATGCTAAAAAGTTATTGAAATATTAAATTATTTTATGTACACTCACCTAAAGTTTACAATGTTAAAAACAAATCCATTTCCTTATTTTACCTCTCAAAAACATAATTAAAATATTAATAGCCCCTCAAAATTGTTTAATAACCCCTCAAAATTCTTTATATAAACAAATTTCACTATTTTTTTCATTAAAATATTCATTAAGAAGCATCTTATTTTAAAAAACATAAATAACTTTTCTTTTAATATTTCAATGTATTACCCTTCTCACATGTGAAATTTAAAAAAATTTAAATACTTAAATGGCATAGTTTAAGAGGAAGGGCATTTATATTTATATTTTTTAAACTTAGATGTTTCATTTTACATTCGTTGTCCATTACTTTTTAATACGTCATATGAGAATGATTTGGGAATATCAATCGTTTCCCTCTCTTTTAAGATCCATGCTTCATTCACTTCTCTTTTCAAATGGAAATGCCTTTGTTAAGGGAGAGGGCTTGATGGTGGTCTGCTATCCTATCATGGGATAGGAGTTGTGCCTCACAGAGCAATAATAAAAGATTTTTTTTTTAATTTTTTATTATTATATATCTTAAATCAAAATAGTGTCTAATTAGTAATATAATAAATAATTTCCACCTTAAATTTAGGTGAATGCAAAAAGATATTTTTATTTACGGGTTAGTATAGAATTATGGATGTTTAAATTAGGTTCTTAAGTGGCAATTAAAATTTTAAAAAATAGCATTAGACAACTTGAGATAAAAAATTTAATAGGTTATTAACATAATTTGAAAAATATGTAAGAACAAAATTTGTAGCAAATTTAATGTAGTTTCTAAGATACTAGTCATTTTTTAGAAAAAATATAAATCTATTTGGTGAAATTTTAAAATTTTAATGCAGTGGTACTAAATTTTCAAGAAAAAATAAAAAGTAGGTGTATATCTAACCAACCTAAGTAAAAGAAAAAATAATATATATATTTTTTAAACTTTCAATATAAGTAGAGGACACGTACCCAAATATTTCTTTTTTTTTGTTAATTTTTTTGCATGTAAATAATTTGTAATGATTTTTTTATTAATTTTTTTAAAAAATATTAAAACTTGTTTGTCTAACCACTATAACTTGGTCAAAAATTTATGAAATTCAATTTTTATTTTTTCATCCTATATTAAGGGAAGCATAAAATGTTTCGCATCTTTTGGATTTGAAAAATAAGAAATTGTTTGAGAATTATAAATGTTTTTCAATCATCCTATCAATTAGGACATTAGTCATAATACATGTAAAAAATCAATAATAATTATATATTAAATTCTAAATAAAGCATATCTTATATTGGTGAAAATTGATATTTCTCTCAATAAACCCTTTTCATTTCATCAAATTTGGATAAAAAAATCATCAGCCACTTTTTTATTAGATCACCTCTTTTTGGACCCCCATGATCTTGCACTGACCCTTACATTATATATGAACTAATATATTAAAACTAATATGACATGTACAAAACCCATTAGCATTTCATCCACCATAGATTTGACAACTAACCAACTTGGAGATACATTTGAATAGATTAAAAATAAAAAAATATTCTATCTTTCATCTCTGGTGGACAAACTTAAATTGTTCCATCATATCCAACTATACCCCTCCTACAAAATTATCCTACAAAAATTGAAAACCAACTCTAAGGCTTACCATGTGTGGATACAGAAAAAGTAACCCTTTTACTTTTTCTTATTTTGTCTCTCCTTTTGCATATTTGGCTTGATTTCACCTTGATTTAATGTTGCAATGTGGCCCACACATTCACATTAGGTCTTTGAATCTTTATGAATCTCTACTTGACTTTATGATGTCTTGTAAAGGTGTTGTGAAGTGTTGTAAGACATTTTCACACTTTTCTAGGCTCTTCTTATTATAATTCATCTGCATACCCTTCTTTTATCACTTACCAAGTCTTATTCTAAAGTGTTGTAAAGTCATGTAACAAAATTTCATGCTTCTTTAGACTTATCATCACCAAATACACCTTTCTTATGCTTTACTTGACCCCTTTATGCACTTACAGGCCTTAATTAAGTGTATTTTTGAACGTAAAACCAACAAACATCATTTAAGACAACTCAATTACTGACACCCACTCCTATGCCTTGAGTGGGACCCATTATCCTAGGGTGGCAAATGAGTCCCTCTTGGCACAAAAATCAAAATAAATTCAAATTACTAGCATTGTTATTCCTAAAGACCTAAGGTCAGCTTGTGATGTATTTTTAGGAAATTAGGGCATAATAGTGTATAAATACATGATTTTCTATTCATTTCAACCCCCAATTCATTCAATTGACATAGTTCATTCATTCATCTTAACATTCAAGCATTCTAGCATTTTCATCACTTAATCAAGGAATTATCAAGCATTTTGGAGTAGCCATTGACATATCTCCAGACTTCAACTACAAGGTTTTGGTGAGTTTATGACATTTTCATGTTATTTTTTCATCATTCCTTTTTTATTTCATTTCATTATCAAGGGTTTAATTACCAAAGTGGGGTTTGACCAAGGAAAACCCATATACTTTAACCCTTAACCATTTTTCTCCTCTTTGCATGTATTTTTTCAGGTCTTGTAGGAATATTTTTCAAGGAGAGAGGTGTTTAAAGGGGTTAATAAGTCATCAAATTCATCATAGTCAATATAACCCTAGTTGAAGCTTGAAGACCCTTTTCAGCCTATTTTCTACAGATTTGGATCTGGCAACCTAACAATGAGAAAACTATAGATTAGGATCCATTGAGTTGACCTTTGACATTGCAGATTTCTGTAGGTGGACCGAATCACCATTTGTGGTGAATGAGTCCACTGCTAGGCTACAAAAATATTATTTTGAAGTTTTGAGTTCTCGACATCCCGAATCCTGTTTTGACAAATTTTACCAAAAATAGGACTAATTCGTCATCTGTGGTGAATGAGTCCTAGTGGAAATTAGCATTGAATTTTTTAGCATTCTAGAACCTTCCTAGATCTTCTTTCAGTTTCTAGGTGCAACCCATTCAGTTTCATTCAATTTTGTTTGCATTTGTTTATGTTTCTAGTTGATGTTTGCATACAACATTGTGTTGTCAAACACTTCATATTTCATAGTTTGTATTTAATTAGTGATCTAGTCCTTTGCATTTAGTTTATCTCAATTAGGAACATTACACCTATTGTGTATGTTTTGCACACATACCCCGCCGTAGGCAAGGACCCCCTCTTTTTGCTCCTGATAGGCTGCTTTGCTCCAGTCTTGTTTTGTGTTCCCCATTTTCCAAGCCCAAATTGGTCATGTGCCTTCAAACGATCAAATGCCCTTGACAAAATTCGCCTACTTGGGGTATTCAAATATGTGGAGAAACAAAGTCCCCCGTCCCTTTTCTGCCTTTTATCTTGTTCCTACTGACTTGATCCTTGATCGCTTGATTCATTTTTTTCTACATTTTTGACTCTGGGGACAACTTTCTGGTGGATTTGGGATGTTTTTGTGGTGCCTAAGTGAACTTCCAAGGTTTTTTCAATGTTTCATTAAGTTTAGGTGGTTTTAGAACTTTCCCTCGAGAACTCCCTCCCTCTTTGGCTATTTTGAAACATCCGTGGACCCCTGATGGTTCACTTTCCACATTTTTTACTTTGGGGACAACTTTTTAGTGGATTTGGGATGTTTTTATGGTGCCTAAATGAACTGCCAAGGTTTCATCAACATTTCATTAAGTTTCAGTGGTTTCAGAACTTTCCCTCTGGAACTCCCTCCCTCTTTGGCTATCTTGAAACATCTGTGGACCCTTGACGGTCCGCTTTCCACATTTTTAACCTTGGGGACAACTTTTTGGTGGATTTCAGATGTTTTTGTTGTGCCAAAATGAATTGCTAAGGTTTTTTCAATGTTTCGTTAAGTTTTGGTGGTTTCAGAACTTTCCCTCCAAAACTCCCTCCCTCTTTGGCTATTTTGAAACATCCGTAGACCCCCGACGGTCTGCTTTCCACATTTTTGACTTTGCGGACAACTCTTTGGTGGATTTGAGATGTTTTTGTGGTGCCTAAATGAACTGCCATGGTTTCGTCAATGTTTTGTTAAGTTTTGATGGTTTTGAAACTTCATCCCTCTTTGGCTATTTTGAAACATCCATGGAGCCCCAATGACCTAGCCCCTCCATGGCCATTTTTGGGACTTCGTCCTTCTGTGGCCATTTTAAACATCCATGGAGCCCTGACAACCCATCCTCTGGAACCTGGCCCCTTTGTGGCCGTTTCTGGGACTTCGTCCCTAAATGGCTATTTTGAACATCCAGGGCATCCCGATGACCCAACCTTCGGAACCCAGCCCCTCCATGGCTGTTTCTGGGATTCCATCCCTCCATGGCCATTTTGAACATCTGTGGAGCACTGACCTCTGAGACCTGGCCCCTCCATGGCCATTTCCAGGACTTCGTCCCTCCGTAGCCGTTTCTAGGACTCCATCCCTCCATGGTTGTTTCTGGGACTTTCCTTCTAGGCTGTTGTGTGCTCATTGCCTTTTCAAAAGGGTAGCGACCCTCCGACTTTCCCCTTCCAAGCTTCTAGTTTTTTTCAAATGAGTCCAATCTTAAGGAAGTTTTTCTGGGCACTCTTCCTTCCCCTTTCCCCATGCCCTATAATTGAAAAATCTTGGTTTTTCTAAGTTTTGTGAGGTCGGGGAACTTCCCTTCTAGTTTTTTGTCCCATTCACTGCCTACCCTCTTGGGCCCACATTAATATTTATGGTCCAAATGAGCTCCAAATATGAATATTATGATCTTTTGATGATGCATGGATGGATATAACAAGGATTTTGCAAGATTTGACTAACGTTTTCCTTGATTTGTGTATGAAAGCACTTACAACACTTCATGTATCCAGGATTCAAGAAACCTACCATGGGTTCATCAAAGAGACCCATTGAGAAAGTTGAACAAGGAATGCGCATAGCTCTTGTCACCATTCATTTCATGCTCACCTCTCCCCTTAGCACCCACCAATAGGGTTAGTGTTAGAAGAAGGCCTGTGCTAAGGAAGTCAATGAGAAAAAGGCAAGGGGGTGGCCTTGAAGAAGGCATGAGGGAGTTGTCCACCTGAATCAAGGGCAATGAATCAATTGATGCAAATCCTCGACTGGCTCATTTGATCCAATGAAGAATGATGCAAGTCCATCAAGAAAAGGTAGCTTTCAGGTGGTTTCAGCTACATTGAAAAGGGAAATCACCTAAATGATGAAATTGCTATAGTGATTAGCACTAAATGACAAAACAAGGAAAAGATAAAGATTTTTTTAAAAAATTTAAATATTGTGGGGTAGGTGAAACCCTAATGTAATTGAATTTGAGCCACACAATGTAATTCAATCCCATCCATTCATTTGGGCTTTGAAAAACTATAAATAGGGGCTTGCCCCTCATTTGTAAAAGGTTGGAGAGTTGTTGTAAAAAGCATTTGTAGCAATAGAAGACAACATTGTATGATTTTATGGATGTTCTCTTTGATTTTTCTCATCTTGCATGCATGGTTCTACCTTTTATGTTAGTTTTAGCATTATTTTATTGAATGACTATCATGATGGTGTTGTTGTTATAGTATTTGATGAGTGTCCAGCCCATACTTTTAGCACTTGTTGATGACAAGTTGTTGTACAAAGCTAGTCTGGGCTTCTTTCTGTCATTGATGCAACCTAGTTCAATTGCATGTTCATGATGTGTATGTGTAATTTTAAAATTAGTAGACCTTAGAAGATTGCGTTGGATTTGTGTAGCTATAGGTTTCTCTTGGTAAAGAAAAACTCAGTTTAAGAAGCCTGTCTACTTTAGCAGCCACCATTGTTACTATTTATTCATAGCTTAGGATTAGAACAACTTTCTTAACCCTTCTCCTTTTTTTATTTCTTTGAATCCTTGGTTAGAGTAGGATCTCAAGCATCACTATGAAGCTAAATTAGATGAATTTGATGAGTTTCAACTTGTTATTTTGAGTGGATATCCACTGTTCATTCACTTCCAACACTTTGAAACTGTATTTTCAAACACAACTTCAAATAATTTGTAACTCATCTGTAAGTCCGCCTTTTGATTCCAACAAATCACATAAATCAACTAATATATTCCAAGTACTGTCAAGACCTGACATTAGAGACCTTGGGATAGTGTTCTACAATCTGATTGTGGAAGATTGTCTTTCAAGAGAGGTGATGCACCTATGCATTACTTGTGTTGAGAAGTGAATGAAAAACACATCAACAACACCCACATCATATCAAGATTTGAATGTAACATTGCATTTTTGCACCGTATATTTACCCTTTTAGGTGAAAAACCCTAGAAGGGTTGCAAAGAATTTATGTTTGCCAAAATCTGTGGTTACATTTTGGTGAACCCGACTTTAGAGCATTTTTACTTTTGATTTCAAGTGCATCTATATCCTAGGGTTAATTTAAATCAACATTTCATTAGGTTATGCATTGTTTTAAATCCTAGGGTTTCCAAATTGCATTATTGAAAAGATCATATAGTTTTCATTGTTGTATTTCAAATAATTCAAAAACACTAAAATTTTGCATTTGCATCATATTTCTACATTATACAATTTGAAACCCATTAAATTGCTTTTAAAATTCCTAAAAAAACTCAAAAAATTCATTCCTAGACTCATTCACCACCTTAGGTGAATTAGTGAAGTTGCACATTGTACAATACATTTTTTGGCATTTTCTAGGCATTTTCTACATTTCTATTTTTTGTTATTACATCTCTGTTATAGTTTCTAGAATTTTTGTTATTAGCATTTTATTTGCATTCACTCTACCTTTATTAGCCCTTGTATGAGTGTTTGGTACCCTTTTGATAATACTTTAGTGAGAAGAAGTTGACACCTCATAGCCTCCCACGATAACACACTCATTGTGGACCTTGGTTTGTCTCGAGCTACTACTCTTGGTGTTGACAATAGTGCATTAGGCATGGATCCCACCTTTAGCAATAATTTTCCTTCCCATAACATGCAAGTTGACATTCCACAAGAAAATATCATTAACATTCACGAGGATCTAGCACATTTGCAACAAAACATGTTTCTTGAAAACATTTTAACCATCACAATTGTTGCTATAGAAAAAATCCACTGTCTGCTTGAATGTAACAAAGGGTTAGACATTATGAAATAAATTGTTGAGATATACCATAAACACATTTCTTCCACCACTAGTATATCTCAACCAAAAAACACTATGGTTAGTCACAAAGGATCTCACATTCATCCCCCTTCAACCATAGCATCCATACCTACCTATACTACTCCCCAAGTCATAACCACACTGCAACAAATTAGCAATGTGATTCCTTCATTGACTATTACTACAAGCATTCCTAATTCTTTTGTGGCATCAAATGTTTTCTACTCTTCCACCATACCATCTATTCACATTCCATTCACTTTCCCTACCAATACATACACTCCATCACCACTATCTCTTCCATCTCATGCCACTTAGACTGATCCTATCCTCACACAACTTTTCCAAACCATATCCTCCATGCAACAAATATCTACCATAAGCCAAAGTCAAAATGCTCCACCCACATATTATGTTCATGGCGAAAACTTATCTTTGGAAATATTAAGAACATTGATGCCACAAGGAATTGAGATACTTAGATTTGAGAAGTACGGAGGGAAGGGCGATCCTACTAATCATGTTAATGCTTACACAACCTTTTCCAGTGACTTTGTTCTTGACGATAAAATTTTGGCCAAACTATTTCCTAGGACCTTAAAGGACACTTCCTTAGAGTGGTTTTCATCCTTACCAAACAATTCAATTCATTTATTTAATGAACTAGTTGATGCATTCATAAATCACTTTCAAGTGCACATGATTCCCAAAAAGACATTGGTTGATCTAATGAGATGTAAACAAAGTATGGATGAAAAATTAACTAATTTCATCTCATGCTATCAGTCACTTTATGCCCAACTTGATGTGAAGAATCCTAATCTGCGTCTCCAAAAGATGTTCATTGAAACTTTACAAAATCACATCCAAGATAAATTTACCATTATGAAATTTCCCTCTTTCATGCATTTATGTACAAACCTTTGTGACTATCACAATTCGATTAGTAGTCATGATACCAAGTCAACTACTTACCAAACTGAAAAATATGAACCTAGCACTTCAAACAATTCACAACCATTTTGAAATCCAAAAAGAGGGACCTTACAATTCAACCCCCCTCTGCAACAACCAAGTAATAGTTGTTAAAGTTGTGATACCTTTTACTTATGGAGATCCAAAGAGACAATTTACACCTTTATCAGACACTCTTCACAACACCATGACCTAGCTATTCCAGCAATAGGTTATTACTTTACCTATTGTTAAACCATTGGATCCAACCAAAAATTTGCCTCCAACCTTTCAACCCAAAGCTTATTTCCATTATCATAGAAAAAATGGGCTTGACACAAAACATTGTAAGTGTCTTAAACACATAGTGCAAGACCTCATTGATTCTGACCATCTATCCATTTCAAATATTAATGTTAAAGGAAATCCGTTTGTTACCTCACCTAATCAAAATTTTTAAATTTTCAAAAATCTGATGCCAAAACATACTATGTCATTGATCAAAGCTAGTGAAACTCAAAGAAATGATGTGATGAATGTTCATACATTTGTTGAACATCTTGATCCTATTCCACATACCACTTGTGGATGTGAAATCTGCAAATGGATAAAAAAAAACTAACATAAACAAGCATGGTTAGCATATTTCAGCAAAACAAACCTTCAACATCCATATGAGATAATGTAACATTATTTTTAAAATGCAATAAATAACAAGATAACTAAAACATCTATAGAAAAACATGAAGCATATCTATCCCATATTGGATTGGTGTTATTGTGGAAAATAGCCCTTTCCCAACCCTTGATAATGCCAATGATGATGATGCAATGGACAAAATCAGTTCTCAAATGAAGAGAGTGACTTTGTAGATGATTGTGGATCAAGTTGTGGAGATGAAAATGCTAAGATTGTGAAGTGGACAAAATCAGTTCTCACTTGAAGAGAGTGACTTTGCATAAGCTTTGTGGATGATTTTTTGAAGAATGATGCCTCTATATATAGATTATTTTGATGAGAGAAATAGCCAAATGGATGAATGTGGGACAAAGATTTAGCCAATGAGATGGAGCCACTTGTTAACTTGTGATAGGATGAGGAATGAGCACATTTTGGTCAATGTGCCAAAGAGGGGGAGATTCAAGTTTGAATTTGAGATATAAATGTTGAGTTTGATCTTTGCAAGAGACATGCAAGAGCCATGTAAGATCTCATAAATGCTTTGTTGGATGTACATGTCCACTTGTTTGTGAATTCAAATTTGAGGGAATATTCTTCAAATATGCCATGTTGATAGAAAATGCTGATTTATTGATTTATTGGTGCAATTGGGAAAAGCTAGAGGATGTGACATGCATTAGATTAGATTAATCAAGATTAGATTAGCTTAGGTGATGATTAGCTGCTTTGACCTATTTGACTTGAATATTTTGATTTATTTAAATCAAAAAGGGATGAAAGGTGATTTCAGACTTAATTAAATAAAAGTTTTGATTTATTTAATCAAGGAGGGAATGATAGGCTTAAATTAAATAAAGTTAATTTATTCAATTTAAGTGAATGACCTTAGGAGATTGAATTAAATGAACCTAATTTACCCTGATGAATGGACAAGTGTGAATTTGATTTATGAATGTGACGCTATTTAATGTATGAACCTTAAATCTATTAGCACTGTTAGTAAACAAAACCAAACAAAAGATTCCCTATAAGATTCATCTGATCACAAGAATAATGCAAAAGAAGCAAGCAAAAAATAGAAAAAAATCATTCTAATAATCAAACCAACATCTTATAGTGGATTGGTGCTTCTATGGAAATAAGCCCTTTCCCAATCCTTGCTTAATCTCCATGATGAAAATGTTATGAATAATGATATGAAATGCTAAGATGATACGGATTCAAATGACAATGGTGCATTTGTGCTTGATATTGTGGAGTTGTGGAGGATTTGATGATGAATGAAGCCTCTATTTGTAGATTATCAAATGCTAAGAGTGCTCATAAGAGAGCAATGCGGGATCAAAAACAAGCCAATGAAAAGAGGCCACTTGTCAACTTGTGATAGGTTGGAGGTTGAGCACATTCTGGTCAATGTGCCAAAGAGAGGGAGATTTCAAATTTGAATTTGAGAGACAAGATGAGTTAAATGCTAAGCTTGACTTGTGCAAGAGACATGTAAGAGCTTATTAATTGCTTTGTTGGATGTACATGCCAAATTTTGGGGAGATTAAAACTTGGAGAATATTCTCCCTTTATGCCAAGTTGAAAGTAAATAAAAATTTTGATAAATCAATTAAATACAATTTCATGTGCAAGTAGCAAAATCTAGAGAATTCAAGTGATTAGGATTAGCATTTAATCATGGGTTAGATTAATTAAGATGATGTTAGATGTTTTGACCCATTTGACTTGATTTCTTTGATTTATTTAAATAAAAAAGGGATGAAATTTAATTAAATAAAGTTTGGTTTATTTAATTAAAAGGATGATGCAAGGTTTAAATTAAATAAAGTTAATTTATTCAATTTAAATGGATGACCTTGATTTACCCGATGAATGTGAATGATGCTAATTTCACGTGTTTACATTTTTCCCCTCTTTGAAGCAATGCACTTTTTGTGTTGGTTCAAAGAATAAACTTACCGTGATCAAAATTCAAAAAAATTATGATATTTTTCTAATGCCCCAGTGGACAGAAGTACACTGGTGCATTTCCCCACTTGAGAGATTGAGTGAAAAGATTCTATTTGAGGGTTGATCTCATGATAAAGAGGTTCAAAATGGATGGTATGGATGATTGTGATGATGATGCAAATGAGATGATGATGCAATAATGCCTATATGATTATGCAATAGATGTTTTATGCAAATGTATGATTTTATGAGATGCTTAGACTAACAGATCTATATTATGATGCATGTGAGATGATGTGAAAAATGCTGATGGTTTATGGATGCAAGATGGATGCACTGATGATGATGGTTAACTAATCATGACATGAAGTTAGTGCAGAAAAGAAGAAATCAGGTGATGACAAGAGGATCCAACAAGTTTATGATCTGACGAGACTTTATTAGAGATGATGATGATAGATGATGATGATTTTCTTATCAAGGATTGGGTTTTTAAAAGGGATACTTACCTTATGTTTGATAACACATGTAGATACGATGCATCAATGTATAAAGAACCAGGATGGCGTTGTACCTAGTGTGATGGACTTTGACTCAACAAACAGATAGGAGTATTCTTGTTCAATCTTGACATATGGAAACCTTGCTAGGACATACCTAACAAAGAAAGTATTTTCCAAGTTATTTTACAAGAACATCCAACAAGCACATCAGACAAAAGATAATGATCATTGCTCCATTCCTATCTCTCTAAGTCCTTCATTCAGATATCATCAAGAGGTCCTTGGAATGAGTGCAATAAGATAAATCAAAAGAAAGGATCAAGTACAAAAACAAGTCAATGTTCTTCATATCTCTAGCCAAAGGGATTTGTTTTGATAGGATAAGATCCAAAGTGATATCCAAAATGATGCCCATTGTCGGAATGATATATCCTAGGACATGCATTGTATAGGATGATGATGGTTTGATAAGTTGATTGATAGGCTATTGATATAAGGTCAATTGACATATTTGAGAATGATCAAGAGTTTCCTTTTGTTTTAATTGTTTGTTGTTTCAATTTTGATTTTACGATTGAAGATTTATTTTGCTGACTGTTGTGATTGTTTCTATTTGTTTTGCCAAAGGATGAAGGTGATGATTAGTTTATTATAGATGATTGATTATTTCGAGTGAAAGCGAGATGAGATAGATGGATTTTTTCAAATATTTGGATGTTTTTGACATTTTGGAATGTTTTGAGGCTATTTTTGGTATTTTTTGAGATTTTACATATGTTTTGATTTTTAATTTTTTGAATGTTTTGGGATTTTCTAAGATTTTATGAATGTTTTGATATTTCAATTTTTTGAATGTTTTTGGATTTTGATGTTTTTTGAATGTTTTTTGTGATTTTGATGTTTTTCAATTTTTTTTGGATTTTAAATGTCTTGGGGGCTGATCAAATATTTAGCCTTGCCTATGTTTATGTAAGAGTTATTGATGAACTCGAGCACCCAGGATCACCTACAAAACCAAGATAAACCTTCCACATGAGAGCAGCAAGAGATAGAATGCAGGAATATAGTGCAATAACAAAATGATATTATATCACACACTAAATGATACAATATGCCTCAACTCTCCCTTGAATTGATTGAGTTAATATGAACTCATCTAGACTAGATAGGAGCTAGACCTGAACTAAATAGGAGGGAGAGGTGAGTGCAGAATATATAGTAAAATATGGGCAAATAATTCCAAGAGGGGTAATAACTCCCAAATAACTAAATTAGGTGGGAGTTATGCCTACTTGGAAAATACCAAATAGGTGGCATAACCTACTCAAAAAGAGATAGATGAGTGGTTTTGTGAGGTGGCATATAAGGCCAAAAGAGGGTGTGAAACTCAACCACCCAAGTGTGAGTGGGAGCAACACATGTAATCAATGGATTATGCCACGTGTCCTCACATGAACCACATCTCCTATAACCTAAGGTATGCTTAATAATGTGTACGAAAAATAATATTAAAAAACCTACACTAACACACCCCTTAAGCATAGCTTTGGTGGGTGAAAGGATGAAAGAATGCAAAGATGCAAATATGGGTCCCGGCTACTAGGCCATGTTAGGTACCCATGTACAAACTACTCTCTCACAAATGGAGTAAAGGAGAAAACCCAGTGGGACAAAACTCCTCCCCAAAAGAAAACAAGTTTCCCAACACAAGAAGAATCCCATGCAAGGAAGAAGTCCCCTCCAAAATAGAAAGGATAGGAAAGACCATGTAGCCTTCCCCAAAGTAGTCAAATATGCCAATGGTTGAAGCTCGAAGCTGAATGTAGAACATGGTCCACGATCATCGAACAATGTTCCTCCCCTTAGGAAGAAACAAAACCAAATGTGTATGAAGAATGTCTTCCCATTCCTGAAAGGAATATGAAGGAAGAATGATGAAAATGTATGAAGTCTCTGAACTCTTCTCAGGTGTCTCCATGTTGATGTTGAAAGATGTCACCATCAAATCAAGTGTTCTAGGCCACGCTGTAGAAGATGAAAATCCAGAACCTAGTGGAGATGGATGTAGAACAAAATTTGAAGACAAAGATATCTCCTTTGAAGACAAAGGCGCCTCCTCCAAATGTTGCTCAAAAGTATCCTCACTCATGTCAAAATGTGATGAATGATCATGTGGAGAATGAACAAAAGGATCCAAAGGTTCCTCCATAACAACTGAAGAAGAATCAACTTCATCAAAGAGAAGATGGATGTCATGAATAATGTCTCCCAAGTCTGAAATATGAGACTCTATGAACAAACTTGCAATGTTTGTCAAGTAGTCATCTGAAGTAGCTATGTCTAGAAGACAATGTGTATCTTGCTGTACTGAATCACAAGAAGCCATGAATGTAGCAATGCAAGTATCTTCAGATGCAATAGTAAATGGAGGAGAAGGAATACAAGGCTCAAGAATTGGATCACATGTGAGAATACCCAAGTTCAAGTAGCCAAAGTTCTCCTCAAAATCAAAGCTCACACTAGGAGTGTGATCAACAACCAAAGGATTAGAACCATCAACAGGTGCAAAGTCTAAAAAGGTATACAATCGAGATGCATGATCAACCACCCCAGTAGCAATTATCTCTCTACTCTCCAAGTCTCTGATGATAACTAAATTAGGTGTGAATTCAACAGTCTTCCCTGTTCCACCATGAGTGATTTGATAGATGGAAAGAAGATTGTTTGAAAGATGAGGTACACACAAAACATCATTGAAAGTACCATCTCCAATATCAACAGATCCTTTCCCAATTACATCCATGTATGTATTATTTCCCATCATAATAGGTGGCATAGCACAAGGCTCAAAAGAAGAGAACATAGACTGTGTAGAAGCCATATGATGAGATGCTCCAGAATCTAGGAGCCACCTCCTTGATCCAAGACCCGTAGAAGCACAAAGAGCTTTACCTTTTGATTTACCTGTGCCTATAGTATGGCCCTTTTCCTTATCAAATTCTAAATTTTTGGAATTAGAAGAAGAAGCTGAATCAACCATTCGAGAAGGCAAACTGATGTTGTTCTTTTCAAGAAGATGTTTCAGTTCATCTATTTCCTTCTTGTAACAAGAATGTTCTTCATGTCCACTCCTCTTGCAATATGCACAAGTGGACTTCTCCTTCTTAGATGAATCATCTTTTTTAAAATCTACTTTAGAAGTAGATGAAGATTTATCTGAATCTTTCTTTCTATCTCCTTGGTTCTGTTTCTTATTTTGCTTATTAATGCCTTGTTTTGCAGTCAAGGCTTGAGACTTAGAAGATTTAGATTTAATAATGCCCATTTGAATCAATTTATCTTGCTCCTTTGTGAGATCAGCTGCGAACTCACCTAGAGAAGGCATAGTAAATCCTTTTCCTAAGGCTCTTTTCATTGCATGAAATGTAGAAACAAACACTGCATAATCAGGACCAAGTTTTGAAAGAATACTCAAAATCAATTGTGAGTCATCCTTTTTAACTCCACACTGCTCTAACTACAATCTTATGGCATTCAATTTAGTAAAGAAATCCTGAATGGTATCAAAATTGCATGGGCTCAATCCTATGAGCTCGTTCTCCAATGAATGTGCTCTCAAATCATCCTGTTTACCAAAGAGAGTATTCAAAGTATTCCACACTTCATTTGGTGATTTTGCAGACATAATATGAAAGCGTAGATTAGGAGATATAGCCATGCATAAGGTGCCAAAAGCTTCATCACACTTATTGAACCATTTAGGCTTATCTTCATCTTTTGTAGATTCCTTATCAATACCCATTGTTATTCTATACAATTTTAACTTCCTTAAGTGACTTTCCATTTCATTTTTCCACTCAAATTAATTGTATGGTGTGAGTAGAGGAACCGATTTATCCATTTTAGATTGTTGTAGCAATGTGAGAGAAAAAATGCAAGAAGAACACACATAGAAACCCCCCTTTTTCACTCAATAAAGAATCCCCCCCAACAAAAAAATATTTTTCACTTAATAAATCAGTGCGTTTACAATGCTGGAGTTGTTTTCCAGAGTTTTTCAAGTGTCTAAAATGGACTCAAATACTGAAAGTATAATTAAATCTCAAAATTAGAACTTCAAAATAGCACCAAAGTATAGTTCTAAAAAAAAATCAACTTTCAAAAAAATAATCACCTCGATCCGAGGTCATATGTGAAAGTTATATCCGTTTGAAGTTTCAAAAATGAGAACTGTCCTTCAGATCTGCTGATAAAACTGATTCTCTGGAAAATCCGAATTACTCGAGAAAAAATGGATCACACCACTGCAAAGCCTGCGAAATTCTACCCCAAATCAAAAAAAAAATCTCTGAAAAAAGAGCTCGTATGACTGAATTATGGCCCTCCAAAGATTGACTGCAAAATCAAAAATGCAATTGAAGAGGGGGTCTACTAAAATGTTCCGATTTAGTTTCTGAAAAATATGTAACTTGTATGCAGAAAATAGCAATGACCCAGATAGTTTTTTTCTGCTACGAACAAAACCCAGATGGCATATTTTCTTCAAAATATACAGAAAATGTGGATCTAGTGTAAAACAAACGCCTTTAGAAACATAAAACGACCCAAACAACAAAAAAATGACATGAAAAGGTAGAATCAACTAATTAAGACAAAAAAAGGCATGCTGCAACCTGCAATACTGATTAAAACTCACAAATCTCTCAAATTTGAGAAGGGGCTTGCAGATCTGACGCTCTGATACCATGTAAGAGTTATTGATGAACTCGAACACCCAGGATCACCTACAAAACCAAGATAAACCTTCCACACGAGAGAAGCAAGAGATAGAATGCAGGAATATAGTGCAGTAACAAAATGATGTTATATCACACACTAAATGATACAATATGCCTCAACTCTCCCTTGAATTGATTGAGTTAATATGAACTCATCTAGACTAGATAGGAGCTAGACCTGAACTAAATAGGAGGGAGAGGTGAGTGTAGAATATATAGTAGAATATGGGCAAATAATTCCAAGAGGGGTAATAACTCCCAAATAGCCAAATTAGGTGGGAGTTATGCCTACTTGGAAAATGCCAAATAGGTGGCATAACCTACTCAAAAAGAGACAAATGAGTGGTTTTGTGAGGTGGCATATAAGGCCAAAAGAGGGTGTGAAACTCAACCACCCAAGTGTGAGTGAGAGCAACACATGTAATCGATGGATTATGCCACATGTCCTCACATGAACCACATCTCCTATAACCTAAGGTACGCTTAATAATGTGTAGGAAAAATAATATTAAAAAACCTACACTAACAGTTTAAGCTTAGAGATGACATAGTTCAAATTCCAATGTTTTTGACATTTTTTGTTTTATGGATGTTTTTGGATTTTTTGATGTTTTGGATGTTTTTGGATTTTTCGCATGATTTTGATGATTTGGAAATGGACATGTGTGATGATATTAGTGCTCTGTTTGGGATTTTTGTTGAAAACCAAGCTAGGGCTGATTGATCGAATCGATGGATTGATGATGATGATAACATTTTTGAGGATTCTCAACAGTGCAAGGATTGATTGATCTGGATTAATGATGATAACATTGTTGAGGATGCACAACAATGCAAGGATTGATTGATTAGAACTGATGATGATAACATTGTTGAGGATTGATTGATCAAGATTGATGATGATAACAATGCAAGGATTGATTGATCAAGATTCTTGAAGCTTGGTTTGGACCAAAAGATGTTTGGATGACTTGATGTGACATTGAAGTACACATTAGATGCAACTAATATTGATTGATGTTTGATGAAAGATGAAGCTTGATAAGGAATGCTTTCTTGTCAAAATATGCCATAGGCTAGTGATTTGGATTTTTACTCACAGGTGGTTTGACCAATTTTATTTCACATTTTCCAATGTTCAGATCACCACATAAGTTGGAGGATATAGATCAAGATTTATTCTCGAAGCAATATGTAAATATCTACCCCCAATTTCTAGCAATGTATGGAATGCAATGTGTGGATACTCAGATAAATTTATGGATGGATGGATATGGATAGTACGCAAAGGATGCCAAGAATTATCTTGTGATAAGATAAGGTGTCCAGACAAAGAATTCTCATTAGATAATGCTTCATGGCTCAGATAATTCTACATAGGATAGGATCCATGAAAACAGACCATGTCAAGATGTTTACCATAAGCAAGCATAAAGTGTGCACCAATATTTTCAAGATCAAGATAACTTGGACTATGTATGCAGATGGATGAAAATGGATTGGATCAATGGTTTATGGATGGGATGAGATGCTTCCACCTAGAATAGTGCACCTAGATGCTTGATTCTACTCATGACGCCTATTTGCTAGGTTTTCATCATGGTCTTGCCCAAAGTGCCATCGTAGGGGTTTTCACTAGAGGGTGATTTTTTTCTTTACTGTTTTCAATTCTTTTTTTAATTTTTTTGGATTTTCATATTTTTTAATTTTTTAGTTTTTTTTGAAAGATTTATGCTAACCCACCTATTGATGTAGATGCTTCTATCATGATGTGCCATTGGTATCCTACCTGAAGAAATTACTTGCTAAGATACGTGCACTTGAATGCAGCTTTTGGGATTCCTGATTCACTTCATTGATACTAGAGTTGACTTCGTCTTGGTACACACATCGCGTTAGAGTGCCTTCTCAATCCTTATGATAAAGGGTCGTTGCCAATACATTGTCAATGTTAGAATTGGATATCATGTGTGGAGGAATGGATGGAGTGTGTTTAGGGATAGGAGATGGATTGGTTGACATCTTGGAATGTTTGACTCTCCAAATGTGGGAAGATGAGCAATGATGGGTGGATACAGAAGTGTGCATTGAATTAGGAACAACTGCTTGATACACTTTGTACGTGGCTTGAAAAGCCTGCTTTTGCTTTTGTGGACATCTTTGATGAATACTTTTCCCTCTTTTATTTTGTCCCATAGTTTCTTTGACTGATGGAGTTTGATAGGGATGATCTTTCTTTGTCTTTTTTGGTATCCACTTCTATGTGATTTTTCCTTCATGATTTCCAACTACTTTTGCTTTGATAACATTCTTTGTGCTTTGATTCAAATCTTTCTTTTTATGTTGGTCCCAATTTGTGCATGGGGTGATGGGTGAATGAAGATTCATGATGTGGCTAGTTGTAGTATTGGCATCAGTTTCACTGTAAGGATTCTTCATGATCCCTATGTTGATGTTTGCTTGAGATGAAGTTTGCCAAAATATGGTGGTAGTATCACCTTCATTCCTTGATTCTACTTGTTTTGAGATGTCTTGTTTAGTAAACATGCTCTAACAAATGATCACTGCAGATGACATTGTTTCAAATTGCTGCTTTGCTAACTCTAGATTATACTGTTTTGTTTGAATTGCTTCCTTGAGTGGATAATGTTCGATATCTTTATTCATGATGTCTTTAGTCTTAATTTTCAATATATCTAATACTATTGTTGACAACTTTGTTTGATTGTAGGAATCAATAACCTACTCTTTTGTGTAATAATGTCAGGAGTAAAGGGATCATGTTTTGAATGAAGATCATCTATGTGTCTATCAATAGAGAGCATCTTATGGTTAGATGGAGGAATATGTATAGATAGGAGAGTGTCCATTAGATCATTGTAGTATCTTGCAGATACAAATTATTGATCTTCAATGATTTCGGATTTGCTTTCATCATGCTTTGGATCAAGTTCTTGACATGAGTCAGTTTCAAAGGATGGATTGCTTACAAATGGTTCTTGGATATCTTCATTAGGCATGGGAAGTGGCTTAATATCTTCTTGATCTTCGAGTGGACTTGGATTAGGTGTTGAGTTGAAAATTCCTTCAATATCGGAAATCATGAGGTCGAAGGATGTCAATATGTCTTGGAAAGGACCATTGCTAGACTTTGGTGAAAGACATTGATCATCCTTTAGAATAAATTCTTGAGATATGCCCTCTAACTCATTAGGTGATGTAGAGACATTTTCAGCATGATCATTGGTTGATGCCTCGTTGGATGAGGAAAAAATATCTTTATTGATGGATAGATATTGATCATTGTTTTCAACAATTGTGGTGGAGGGATTTCCAATGTCTTCAACCATAGGGTCAAATGATGTTGACATTTCTTGAATTGGATCATTGTTGGGTATTGTTGGTGGACATTGATCATGATTGAAAAGTGACTTTTGGTGTATGTTGATTTGATCTTCAGATGAAGTAGACACAACTTCAAGGTGCTTAGTGATGGATTGATCTTGCTCCTTGTTCTCAACAGTTGTGGTGGAGAGATTTCCAATGATATCATCATCCCCAATAGTGATTATCTTCTGAACAATTACGTCTTGGATGATTTTTTTGAGTCGAACACAATCTAATTTTTTATGTCCCTTTATTCTATGATAATCACAAAGGTGCTTCTCATTACACCCTGGTGGTTTTATGGTTGGTTCTTGATAGTTCACATAAACGGGGATTTTGATGAGATTTTCTTGTACCAATTGTTGCAGGACTAATTTGATTGGTTTCCCAAGTGGTGTGTATTTTCGCTTGTTTCCTAGTGAGATTTGCACTTTAAATTGACCTTGTGGTGATCGATTTTGGAGATGTGGTGATTGATCTATGAGATGTGGTGATTGGGTTTGTTGTTGATGTTGTTGAGCTTGATATCCAACTTCTTGCCATTGGAGATGTTGTTCTTGATGCAGTTGTGGACATAACTCAATGCTTTGATGACATGGTTCAACCAATGGAGGAATGTATTGATTTTGGAGAGAAGATATCTTTTGGCTCAATAATTCAATTAATTTGGCGTGTGAAGAAATTTTCTCTAGTGAAATTTGATCTTGATTTTGAATTTGACTCCATTGATTTGGCTTTTGTTCAAGTAGATTTGGGATGCACACTTGTGGTGTTTGAATGGGATCATGAACAAATTGATTTTGGATAATGTTCTGATTTGGGATGGTGTTCAAATTTATAGGTTGAAATTGAACATTGTCTTGATTTAGGTAACTTTGATTTTGCATGGTGTTACCTTGTATTGGAGTCGTTAACATCTTGTTTAGACTCTGAACAAAATTTGTGTGATTTGCAAACATATTTATCCCAAAGCTTTCCGGATTCATGTTTGGAAAACTTGTACTTGATACATTCTGATTTGGCATGTAGGGATTTGGTGGGATGCCATTGTTCGTTTGAAGGCTCATGCATTGATTGTTCGATTGACAGATTTGTAGGTTTGGATTTAGATCTACCATCAGGAAATGTGTTCCAATATTTGATTTGGGCATACTCACACTTGTTGTGCCATTGAAATTTGTAGAAGGTAATGATCCCATGTATGGATTGTATAGATGTGAGTGTTGATAATCAATCGGTGTTGTAAGGCTTTGATAGCTCAATTGATTTGGATTACTCATGATGTATGGATCAAGTTTGTATTCCATGTTCTTCTTGTGTTGTGACCTTGTTGCAAAGGTGACCTCTAAGGTTCTTAGGACCAATGACAAGATGAAGGATGAAAGGGGTGAATGATATGAGTGTTGAATGTTTAGGAACTTTGGATCAATGCTAGACTTAAGGCTTGAGTTTGATTGGTTTGATTTGGGTAATGAACTTGTAAACCCTAAGATGTAAGATGTTATCTTAGGATGAACTTGTTCAAATGATTGCTGATTTAATTAAATGTATGAGAAAGGATGCATTCCCACACACCTAACTAAACAAATGACTTTGTTTTGATTTAAGGATGTACCCAAGTGTAGAATGATGTTTCCAAAGCTCTAAAGTTGTTTGGTGGGATGGGTTTTTTATAAATGTTTGGATCTATGAAATGTTTGATTTTGTTCCTAAATGAATATAGGAAGGACTTTTCTATGAGACTAAGATAGTGAAGAACATGCCTTTCTCTAAAAGTAATTCAAAATCAAAAGATCAATGTTTGCATGAAAACCATACGACCAAAAGATGCCAGCACATATGTGGGGTCCAATTGATTTAATCTTTGCTTAATGGATTCTTTTCACCAAAAAAACACTCTTGGATAGGTTTTCAAATAAATATCCAATGTCCTAATTCTCTTTCAACCCATAAAGTGCATTATGCGGAAATCAATGAAATCAAGGCAAAGGTTACCTAAAGTTGACCTTAGTAGGAGAAAATTGAGATGAAATCCAAATGTTTAGAAGCCTCTAAGGATACAAATCCCAAGGGAAAGCAATAACATGTGAATTTGTGCAAGGATATTTGCTTCTCCTAAAGGGTTTAAGATTTGATGCTCATGTTGAATGTTGGTTTTCTAATGTTTTCGATTAAAGCACTATGTTTTCAAACTGAATCACAAGCAATATGACATCCTAGCTCAATTGGTACATTTTTCTTGGTAGGCTTGCCTCATGCCCTTCATAGTAGAAGAGATGATTTTACATGAAACCAAGGAAAAAATATAAAGGTATGTTAAGAATGAAGTCTTAACCTCTATATTTTAATCAATATCGGACATGGCAAGTAACTTCTTGGAATCTAAGTTCCAATGCACCACTTTGATAAACTAAGTGAATAGGTTAATAGGCCACTACAAACAAGGGTTTTATTTTGAACTTTCTATTCATGGAGATTGACCCATATAGCGAGAGTCCCCTTTCGGATCCATCTCCTCAGAGCCAACCGCATGATACTGGCATTTACTCCAATACCCACATTTATATCTTGGTTCGAAATACTCTTGGCTTTAGACTATTATTGGTTGAGTCATTCCCTTAGGTGAGTACTTTTTCCCCAAGGAAGGCCCTCTAGGATAAAAAAAGCAAGCAAAGATAGAATCTGTAACTCAATCAATCTTTGACAACATAAAGAAAGAGAATATATGCAATAATGCCCCCACTCGTACACACACAAGATTTTGTTCGATTTTAAAACCCAAATTGAAGTGCGGAGGAAATATTTTTAACAAATTAATATCTCAAAAAGACTTGATTCTCAAGATCATAATGAGGTGCGAGAGAAGTGTATACACCTTTTAGATGATATTACATTGTGAAAAAGATTACAAGACATGAAATACACATGTTCATTTTAATTTCCAAAGCAATGATGAGTTTGTTTTAAAACACCAATATCAAGTGTGAATTTTCTTCTTCAATTTTAGCCCAAATTGAAATCTAGTAGGTGTCTAAGGTTCAATTTTAACCCTTTGCAACGAAAAATTGAAGTGTTCTTTTTAAGAGCCCAAAAAGAGATGTGAGTTGATTCAAAATAGAAAATTAAAGTGCAAAATGAAATCCTTAAGCATTTAGAAATGCTTTGTCAATATTTCAAGTTTCAATGTCTGATTCTTCAACTCAAAGGTTCTTCCAAGATCACCTCTTATCTATCAATGTTGTAAATCCCTTATGCAAACAAAATATTTCCTTCTCAGTTTTCCTTCTTCACTTTCCTTTATACCTATTCCATCAAACAATACCAAGTCATCACTAATAATAATTATGATTTTCAAGGGATCAATGATAACCTCATAATAAATATAGCTTTAAACCAACAAAGTTTTGCGACAACTTGATTCCAGTGTGAAAAAAAAAGATCATCTTTGATTACATATGCCAAACTTGTCACACAAAGTTTTTATAATAAAACAAATGATGGTTAAGTATTTGAAAAAATAATATTTTAAGATACAAGTATGACCTATTGTAGAAGAGATCAAAAAATTCAAAAAAATCTTTTTTTGCAAGGAAGATACTAGCACAAGTCAACCCCACCAAAAGTCTAAGATAGAAATAGATTAAATTCAAAATTATTGATAGCTAAGATATTGTGCACCTAAAATGTGAACATGAGTAATGTTGATTGGATGTAAGCTTAAGCTTCACTTTGATCTATTGGGCTTGTCCACTCTGCCATTAATTTTGTCCTTCTTGTGTAGGCTGCCATATATATCCAATCACCCTTAGACTTTTAGATAGTTATATCGCTTTAGCGACTTTCAAACAACTACAATTTGATTAGTATTTTCACTGCCCATTAACTATTTACATGCCTTGTACTTGAATCCTTACTCAATGCTCACATCACATCTTATTCTTCATGCAAGATGACCCCTAATTCTATGCACCCAAAGCTATGATTTGCGTGATTTTGAATATTTTGAGTCCCAATCATTCATGTGGTCTGTCAAAAGACAATTTCCTGGGAAACGTTGGATCAAGTTAGCAATATGGTCATGGGGTTGTGATTATGTTCTACTAGCCCTACCTCATATAAACTCTTACAAAAAGGATATTCTTGTAGAATTTTACCAAGAGACTTCTAATGGTTGTGACATGAGAAGTGGTGATAGTGATGGGTCCTTTGGGTTGCATTCCTTTGTAAAGGCTTTAAAAACTTTCAAGCAAATGTGATCAGTAGGCATAAAAGTTGAATGAAAAGGCTTTAGAAACTTTCAAGCAAATGCAATCTGCGAGAGCATAGACAAGACATGTGAACTGTGAATAGACAAGGCATGTGAAATATTTGACATAGTGGCTATGGTCTCATAAAAGGCAATTGACTCCCTTAAGTGTCTTAAAGAACTGCGACCTCATGAAATGTAATGATGGCATGATATGCACAAAATGGATTCATACAAGTAAATCTAAAGCAAGTGACACTAGCAGGTGTAAAGCTTAATTCCTAACCTTTCCCACATTAAAGTTAGTGTGACCTTAGTAGCGTCTCATCCACTGAAATGCTACCTAAATAAAAGTAGACTGACTCATGACAGAAAAAGATTTCGTGACCACACTATAGAGGAAATGACCATCGAACACCAGAATTATTGCAATGACTTTCAACAATGTACTAGGGACTGATGGATTTGAAGGAAAATAATTCTCATATACATTACCACAGCTGGGAATGGTGCTTTGGTCACCTAAGTAGATGAGTATTGGCATGTTAATTGTAGTTGTAGATGTGAAGGTCGCACCCCAACGTCCCAACACTAGAGCATGTGTGATCCCACACTTGCTATATGGCCAATCTTCAACTGTAGAAGACGTCAAAATCATTTTGGCACTATACCAATGATTAGCAGTCACTGCCATCCTACGCCATTCATTGACCATACAAGTATCACTGCTGGCCCCAAAAAATTGTGTGTATGCAGGAGTTCTCCATAGGAATATGAAGATCTTATCTCCTCCAACATCACCTTAACCTTCCATGCAGAATATGGAAATATTCAATAGGTGAATGGAATAGACTATTGCGAGTGGTTTGGCATAGAATGCGACCAACACAAGAACCATGTGTGTTGGCAAGGACAAAGACAATCACAACAACGTATTGCAGATTGAGAAGAGGAAAGTGAAACAACATTTAACTTCCAACAAAAATATTAAACAAAACAACGATTTTGTTATTATTGCCTTTAAAAAGAGAGTTGCATGCCATTTTTCTTAAAAAAAAAGAATAGAGAATATGCCTCTTTTTAATTCTTCAAAACAATGATATCACCAAGATTAAAGACAAACAAATTTTTAATCCTAGCTTCCTGAACTATGAATATTAGTGTTTGTGGGACAAAAGAAATGAAGGCAATAACACTCACTACATCGTCTTGTGACAGGACCACTTGTAAACTACAAAAGGGCCAAATAACATGCTAGAGTTCATGAAGAAGTAGATTTAGAAAGCGTCACCACTCATTTCATTCATATCAATTGAAAATAAGTGAGCAATAGTTCCTATTGTCTTTCTAATTTCGTGATATGGAGAAGCTCCAAAATCTACAAATTAACTGTCATAAATAAAGTAATTTTTTTTTGATGCAGTAAATTGAGCAAGCCTACGCACAAACACTTAGATTCATCCCTCCTTCTAGCTCCATAATGTATGAACCTTAAATATGCATTAGTTCAAAAACAAAAAGCCGTTAGCATTGTTAGTAAACCAAAGAGAAAAAAAGATTCCCTATAAGATTCATCTGATCACAAGAATAATGCAAAAGAAGCAAGCAAAACATAGAAAAACATCATTCTAATAATCAAACTAGTATCTTATAATGGATTGGTGCTTCTATGAAAAGAAGCCCTTCCCCAATCCTTTCTTAAGCTTTGTGATGCAAATGCTATGAAGAATGATATGAAATGCTAAGATGATATGGATTCAAATGACAATGGTGCATTTGTGCTTGAGATTGTGGAGTTGTGGAGGATTTTATGATGAATGAAGCCTCTATTTGTAGATTCTCAAATGCTAAGAGTGCTCATAAGAGAGCAATACATGTGGGATAAAAAGCAAGCCAATGAAAAGAGGCCACTTGTCAACTTGTGATAGGTTGGAGGTTGAGCACATTTTGGTCAATGTGCCAAAGAGAGGGAGATTTCAAATTTGAATTTGAGAGACAAGATGAGTTAAATGCTAAGCTTGACTTGTGCAAGAGACATGTAAGAGCTTATTACTTTCTTTTTTGGATGTACATGCCAAATTGCGGGGAGATTCAAACTTGGAGAATATTCTCCCTTTATGCCAAGTTGAAAGTAAATAAAGATTTTGATGAATCAATTAAATGCAATTTCATGTGCAAGTGGCAAAATCTAGAGAATACAAATGATTAGGATTAGCATTTAATCATGGATTAGACTAATCAAGATGATGTTAGATGTTTTGACCCATTTGAATTCATTTCTTTGATTTATTTAAATAAAAGAGGGATAAAATTTAATTAAATAAAGTTTGGTTTATTTAATTAAAAGGATGATGCAAGGTTTAAATTAAATAAAGTTAATTTATTCAATTTAAATGGATCACCTTGATTTACCCGGTGAATGTGAACGATGCTAATTTCATGTGTCTACACCACTTCTATTAATTCTATGGATGATTCGACAAGAGCGATAGACGTTATCCCTTGTAAGGGCCGACCTAAGAAATCTCTTCATATTGCATTCTCTTCTAAGGATATTCTTCCAAATCTTCCCAATGGTCTGCTTTACATAGCTGGTCGTATTTATGATAAGCCCACTAATGGGATACTCATAGATCCCACTTATGGCGAGAATGTGATCACTAAGGAATTTTTGGTATTACATGATCTTTATCAAGATATTTATGACAAACCACACACATGGATCAAAACACACAATGGTTTTGTGTGCCCTATGATAGGGTTGATTGTCCTTCCATTACAAATAGGAACTATGACAGTGGATGTAACATTCTCCATCATTTCACAATCAGATTAGTTTTGTTTGTGGCTAGGCCATCCATGGCTTCGCTCGATGAAAGTTGTCCCTTCAGTCATACACAAATGTTTAAATTTTTTGCATGAAAATGACATTCACTATTCACCATAGTGGATTTAACCCTTTGTCTTTTAAAGGAAACTTATCCTTAGAATCCTTTTGGCCAGAGCCCATGGAACCCCTAGCACCTTGCAAATATTTCTTTTTCATTGCTTACCAGAAATTTAAAGCAAAGAAAATTTCCAAATTGTCCATCCACAACCAATCCCTACCCACTTTCGACACTCCCATCCTAGATGAGACAATGCTTCAAAATGACCATGAACCACCAACTCCAGATCAACAAAAAATAAAAAAATTCACCTTCCTCATCCAAACGTCCAAGTGATAATGAAACCAACCCCATTATGCCCCCCCACATAAAACAAGTTTATAAAGTAAAAGAGAAAGAGATTGACCCACCTCCCATGGTTCCTTTTGTTCCTCCCCTTATGGAAGAAAAGGAACCTATGGTGGATCAACCCGCTCTTACTCCAACACAACTTCAAAATAGATTCAAAAGAAACCAAGGTGCTAGGGAGTGTAGGTATCAACATCGTCTCCTTGCTCATCAATTACAAACTCAAGAAAAAAAAAATCAACAGCTCCCTTT
Source organism: Sequoia sempervirens (assembly GCA_007258455.2). Lineage (NCBI taxonomy): Eukaryota > Viridiplantae > Streptophyta > Pinopsida > Cupressales > Cupressaceae > Sequoia > Sequoia sempervirens. The sequence goes on along the minus strand of VDFB02000017.1, from coordinate 38,162,666 downwards.
GCCAAAAGCAATAAATAATGACCCTCCTCCTCAATCACAACAAAATGATCTAATACAATAACCACAAATCTTGATACACCTGTCATTGGAAATTACCATCCGTCCTCCTATCATAATTAATCTGGATGATGATGATGAGATCACTAAAATAGATGAAGAAGTCCATAATGATTTGAATACTTTATTTTCCTCTTCCATGAGCCTAAATGAAAGAAATCCTACAAGTGTAGAACCTAGTACTTCCCCTCATTCAGAACTTACAATTGTCCCTTTGGCTAGTCAACCTCCCTCGCAATACACTAAACATGATTGGGAGGTAGATGACTTGCTCATCAGTTGACTTGCATTTTCCTTACTAGTATTTTGCATTTTCTTTTCTTTCTCTTTTCCTTTTGCATGTGTATCATGTTCACCCATGATGTGACGTTTGATGTTCTCTCTCTCTCTCTCTTTGTGAAATTCCTCTATTTGTACCTTCATTCTTCTATATGTCATACATCATTTTCAAATTTTCCTTTCACTTTGGTTCTCTTTTTTCCTTTTGGGGATGACACAAAGAATAGAGATGCCTTATAAATGGATTCATGGTAGGCGGTTTGAGTGGACGTCAGTTAAGAGTCCACCCGAACCATCTTGCCAACCTTATTTTTATATTATTTTGAAATGGTTTGAGTGAACTAGGGTTCAATTGAACCCATATTCGATCAAACATATTTTTGAGGTTCACATGAACACTAGTTCTCCCAAACCACACTTTTCCCCCCTTCTCACCCCAATGCACCAAAAATTCCCAAAATTTTGTGCTTCAAAGATCAATTTGAGGATGAAAATAGAGGACAATTCACATACCCAACTGGAATCAGGTAGTCCTTGGAATGAGTGATCCAATGAATATAATTTTAATATGTTTTGGTTTTATTATCTATTTGTTTTTTAGTTTTATTAAACATAGGTTTTTGACCTAAAATGAAGCTCTTTGTTCTACACATGTGGAAAAATAGAATATTATCAATTTTTTTTTGAAAAATATGAGTGCACCAAATATTGAAGTCCTTGATCCAACCAAAAAAAAAAGAATTTCAATACAGAAAAAAAAAGTTACGCGTTACATGGTCCACCTATGTCTGAATTGTAATTGGTTTGACTTTGAAACTTGATTAAGGAAAAAATATTTTTAAAAAAACTATCCAACCAAGTGGAAGCACTAGATATCAGAGTGAAAAATGTAAATTCGAAAGAATTAGAATTTTATCCTTCATGGAAAAAAATTTATGCATTATACAGGAGCGTCACTTTTTAAAAATGTTTTTTTCTAAACAAAACTAGTTTTTCGTGGGAGATGGAAAAAGAAGTGCAATCTGATTCCAAAAATTTTGAAAAAAAAATATTTAGAATCTATAGACAAAATTTCATGAAACTCTAGTTTGCATCATCTTCAAGTTCCTCATGGTTTAGCCACTATAGGTGCCTAAAAGTGAAGATTTAGTTAGAAAAAAATATTTCAGTGTCCAGTTTGGCCAAAAATTGAAAACCACTATTGTGGGGTCACCCCTATGTCTCTTCCATGTTGACCCAAAAGGTCTTTTTATTGTCCTTTTCACTTTGGTTTTTTCTTTTCCTTTTGATAATGCAAAGGGTAGAGATGCCCTATGTCTCTTCCATGTTGACTCAAAAGGTCCTTTAATTTTCTTTTTTGCTTTCACCTGTGTTTTCCTTTTGGGGATGATGCAAGGCATTAAGACCGCAATGTATCTTTCATGTTGACCCAAAAACCTTTTTTTCATTTTATTTTTGCTTTATTTTTCCTTTTACGGATGATGCATGGTGTTGAGACATCATGTGTCTCTTCCATGTTGACCCAAATGGACTTTATTTTTCTTTTGTCTTTGCTCTCTTTGTGTCATTCTTCCAGTTCAATGTGTATTTGGGGAATGATGATAGTTCTAAGCTCTTTAATCAAAACATTGTAGAAATGAACATATTGACCCCAAAACCATAGATACCTTATGTGTTTGGTGTGTTCCTTTTTGGGAAAACCCCTTTTTTTTGTTCCTTTTTCATTTGCATGACACATCCTTACTCGGAAATATAAGACTTGGCATAGGGTATTTCCAAGTTGGCTCTCATGTATTGTTTATTTATGCACTTTTTTATTTTCTACTTTAAAGCAATTGCTCATAGAATGGTGTGTAAAAATTCCTTTAAAGTGGGGGCATACCTTGGCATTATTCATTTCTATTTTTCTTCTTGTTTCTTAGTGTAGCCTTGTTACTTTATATGATGCATTTGTCACATTGTGGATGAAATTCAATGTGATGTATTTCATGAGCGTGATCTCTCTTAGCATATTACATTCCCCTTAGTGGCATGATGCAACACACTACATCCCTTAAGTTGCAAATATTTTATTCTTTGATTTGTCCTCTCTTTGAGACATTAGACAAAATGTTCCCTAAGTTAAATGCCTTGCATGAACTAATCGAGACTCTTTTGAAAATTTCTTTTGCATGTTGCATGTTGCATTTAAATGGCCACCTTGCATAACACAATGTGCATGCTTGTGGTGCCATTCCATTTGTTCATGAGTTCTAAGCATACAAAGCTTTGCTTGTCTCATGAAGCATGAAACAACATTTTCCTTTGTGGTGCCTTATTAAAGTTATCAGAAGGTATAACTTTGATATGGTTGAGTGGAAAATCCTATTCTAAGGAATCACTTTTCCCCATAGCCACCTGCTTGTGTGTGAGTGCATAACAGCCATGAGCTTCTATTTCTCACCTTTTGAGCCTTCTCACCCCATAGAAAACTAGAAGTTTCATGGCCCTAGAGTGAGTATACTCGGGCCTTCTCACCCAATAGACAACCATGAGTTCTGTTGCCCTAGAGTGAGTACACATTTCTTGTTCCAAATAAATATCCTAGATCTAATCCACAATGAGCTCGATAGATGATCAAAGTTTTCACTTCTTTCCTTCATTCCTTTTCATCACTTTCATGTGTGTTCCTGAACAATCAATTTTTTGGTTGCTATGGACTTCTCTTGCACTCATAGGATCTTTCACCTAAAAGGAGAGAGATAGAACCCTAAAATTGAGGTGGTTTACTCAAATAAAGGAATGCAAGATGGAATTATGACTAAATGGAGTGATCTAAGTGCAACTAAGCAATGCAATTGATTGATTATCAATGAAAAACTAATGAAGTATGTAATGTTTAAAAACACAGTGAGGTATGCAAGAATGAAATAAAAAATGAACAAACATAAACATAAATAAAAGAGGCTAAACAAAGTGTACCTAGAAATTGAATGTTGAACCTGGAATGATCTAAAAATTGGAAGAAATTACTACAAATCACCAGTGGGACTCATTCGCCACAGATGGTGAATTCATCCTGCTACTAACAAAAACACCTCAAACTACTTTTCAACTATTAGGAATTGGATTATGAAAAAATCAATTTTTTCATCCATAAGGTGGGACTCATTCGCCACTGATGGCAAATCAGTTCTCCCCCAAAATTCTATAAAATCAAAGGTCAATTCTATAGCTCTAGATTTGCACTTTTCTTCTTGTCAGAGTCATATCTATAGAAAATAAATTGTACGTTATCTCCAAGCTTGAAATATGGTTTAGTTGACTTCTTGTCCACTTTTCAACACTTAATTACTTGAAAAATTTGCATACAAAAGTTTGCAAACACACATGCAAAAGGGGAAAAAATGTTAAGGGTTAGATTATAGGGACTTGCCTTGGTCAAATCCCACTTTGGTAATCAAACCCTTAATAAAGAAATGAAATGAAATGAGCAAGGAATGATGAATAAACAATATCAAAATGTCCTAAACTCACCAAAAACCTTGTTGAAGAAGTCTGAAGATATGTCAATGGTTGTTCCAAGATGCTTGATGTTTGCTTGATTGTATGAAGCTTGAATTAGTGAATGAGTGAACTTGATGAATGCTCCAATGAATGGGGGTTGAAATGAGAGAAAAAAATACTTATTTATACACACTTATGCCCTAATAATCCAATAATACCTCATCACAGGCCGACATAAGGTCTTTTTGAATAAAAGACCGAAAGGAATTTTGAATTATTATGAATTTGGAGTCAAGAGGGACTCATTCGCCACCAATGGTGAATGGGTCCCACATTGGGCTTGTAAGTGGGTTTTAGGAATTAAGTTGCATTTAATGTTATTTTTAAGGTTTACATTCAAAAATACACTTAAGTATTATGAGTACAAAAAGGGGTCATATAAAGCATAAGAAAGGTGTAAATAGTGATAGAAAGCCTAGAAAAGTGTGAAATCTTGTTACAAGACTTTAAAAAACTTTAAAATAGGACTTGATAAGGGATAAAAAGGTGATTTTTAGGTGAATTGTAATCAGAAGAGTGTAGAAAAGTGTAGAAATGTGTTACAACACTTCACATCACCTTCATAAGACACCATAATTTGAATATTTAGGACGTAATGTGAATGTTGAAGTTACATTACAACATTAAATCAAAGCAAGATAAGTCAAACATCACAAGAGAAAGACCTAAATAACCATAAAAATGTTAATGCTAGGTGATCCCACAATAGTGGTTTACAATTTTTGGCCAAACTGGACACTGAAATAATTTTTTTAACTAAATCTTCACTTTTGGGCACCTATAGCAGCTAAACCATGAGGAATTTGAAGATGATGCAAACTAGAGTTTTATGAAATTTTGTCTATAGATTCTAAATATTATTTTCAATTTTTTTGGAATCAGATTGCACTTCTTTTTCCATCTCCCTTGAAAACTAGTTTTTTTCGTAAAACAACATTTTAAAAAAGTGATGCTCACCGTATAATGCATAACTTTTTTTCCATGAAGAATAAAATTATAATTCTTTAAAATTTAGATTCATAACTCTAACATCTAGTGCTTCCACTTGGTTAGATAGTTTTTTATTGAATATTTTTTCTTTAATCAAGTTTCGAATTCAAACTAGTTATAATTCAGACATAGCGTTATCGTATAACACCTAACTTTTTTTGTATGTATCGAAATTCAATTTTTTTTCCTTTGTTGGATCAGGGAATTCAATATCTAGGACACTAATATTTTTAATTTTTTTTTAATAATCTACTATTTTTCCACGTGTACAGAACAAAGAGCTTGATTTTTAGTGAAAAACCTACATTCATGAGAAATAAAAAATAAATATAATAATAAAATTAAATTTATTTAAAATTATATTTTTTGGGAAGCTTATAATAAGGAATACATACTTGCAAAAAATAAATTTTAAATGAATTCATTTGATCCCCCAAAAGGTAAATCGAAAGTGGTTTTTTATCAGCATTTTGATAGGTGTAAAGGAGACTCTATTATAGGTATGGTTTAAAAAGTTAGCGGGGTTATATCCAAGGGGGTTTGATTTAAGGTAGTTTGATCAAACCCTCTTCAATTGGAATTCTTTAAATGGAACCTTTTAAGGCTTAAATCATTATATTTTCTAAAAATATGTGATTTCTGCAAAAATCAGTTCCTCCCAAAAATTGTAAACCAACTTATATGGTACATTTTCTTGCACTTTAGAGAGAGGATGAACTTGCTTCAAACTCACACTAAAGTATCCATTCTTATCAAGAAGGATCCAAATGCACTTATGTCAGAAAGATGGAATTCCAACAATCAAGAGGGATGATAAAGCCCCCATGATGAAGATCACATGGAAAAATAAACATAAGAAAAAGGAACACACACTTGAAATAGAAGAAGAAAAGGGAGAATCAAATTAAGCTTCAATCGTTTGTCCAACTAGTTGTGGATTAGATCTAGGATATTTGTGAGAAAAAGAGAATGTATACTCACTCTGGGGTGACAAAACTCATGGCGGTCCACCGGGTGAGAAGAATCAAAAGGTGAGAAATATACGCTAGTTGGTATGCACTCAGAAACACATATGTAGCTATGGAGAAATTCATTCCATTAGATGGGATTCCTGCTCAACCATATCAAAGTTATACCTCTCGATAACTTTAATAAGCTGCCACAAAGGAAAATGGTGGTTTGTGCTTCGCGAGACAAGCAAAGCTTCATATGCTTAGAAATTATGAACAAATAGGAAGGTACCACGGGCATGCAAGCTGCATTATGAAAGGTGGCAAATGTGTAAAATGTAAAATGCAAAAGATGTTCAAAGGATTCTTTTTAATTTCATGCAAGGTCTGTCACTTAGGGAACATTGTGTCTAATGTCTCCAAGAGAGGACCAATCAAATAATAGAATATTCACAACTTAGGGAATGTAGTGTGTCACATCAGGCCAATAAGAGGAATGTAATATGCTAAGATAGATCACACTTATGAAGGACATCACACCCAATGTCATCCACAAAGTGAAAAATACATCGTAGGAAGTGAAAAGAATTCACTAAGAACAAAGAATGCAAATGAAATGATTCCAATGTATGCCCCCCACTTTAAAGCTATTGCTACACACTATTCTGGGAGCAATTACTTTAAAGTATCAAAGGAAAAATGAAAAAAGGAAACAAGACATGAGAACCAACTTGGAAAGCCCCTATGCCAAGTCATATGTTTCCAAGTAAGGTTGCATAATGTAAATGAAAAATAGAACAAAATAAAGAAGGGTCTCCCCCTAGAAAAGAACACGCCAAACACATAAGGTTGTACCATAGAAAAATGGATCATTGAAATTTTTAGGGTATTTTAGGTCTTTCTCTTCTGATGTTTGACTTATCTTGCTTTGATTTAATGTTGCAATGTAACATAGACATTCACATTACGTCCTAAATATTCAAATTATGATGTCTTGTGAAGGTGTTGTGAACTATTGTAACACATTTCTACACTTTTCTAGAATCTTCTCATTACAATTCACCTAAAAATCACCTTTTCATCACTTGAGTCCAATTCTAAAGTGTTGTAAAGTCTTGTAACAAGATTTCATGCTTTTCTAGGCTTGTGATCACTATTTACACATTTATTATGCTTTATTTGACCCCTTTATTCACTCATAAAGCTTAATTAAGTATATTTTTTAATGTAAAACTAAAAAAAAAAACATTAAATGCAAGTTAATTCCTGACACCCACTTACAAGCCCAAGGTGGGACCCATTCACCATGGGTGGCGAATGAGTCCCTCTTGGCTCCAAATTCAAAATAATTCATAATTCCTTTCAATTTTTTATTCAAAAGGATGTTATGTTGGCCTGTAATGAGGTATTATTGGATTATTAGGGAATAATTATGTATAAATAAGTGTTTTTATTCTCATTTCAACCCAATTCACTCAAGCATTAATCAAATTCACTCATTCACTAATTCACTCAATCAAGCAAACATCAAGCATCTTGGAGCAACCATTGACATATCTTCAGACTTCTTCACCAAATTCTTTGGTGAGTTTAGGAAATTTACATGTTTATTCATCGTTCCTTGCTCATTTCATTTCATTTCTTTATTAAGGGTTTGATTACCAAAGTGGGATTTGACCAAGGAAAATCCCTATACTTTAACCCTTAACCATTTCCCCCTTTTGCATGCATGTTTGCATACTTTTGTATGCAGATTTATCAAGCAATTAGGTGTTGAAAATTTGAAAAGAAGTCAACTAAACCCTATTTTAAGCTTGGAGACATCCTACATTCATTTTTTTGTAGATATGACTCCATCAAAACAACAAGAAGACAAGTGTAGATCTAGAGCTCTAGAATTGACCTTTGATTTTATAGAATTTTGGAGGAGGACTAATTCAACATCAATGGCTAATGAGTCCCACCTAAGGGTTAGAAAATTTGATTTTATCAAAATCCAGTTCCTGATAGTTGGAAAGCAGTTTCAGGTGTTTTTGTCAGTAGTAGGACTGATTCACCATTAGTGGTGAATGAGTCACACTAGTGATTTAATGTGATTTCTGCCAATTTTCAAAGCCTTCTAGATTTAGCATTCAATTCCCAGGTTCCCTCTGTTAAGCCTCTTCCAATTTTCTTTATGTTTTTTATGTTTTAATTCATTCTTGCATACCTGACTATGTTTTCAAACATTTTATATTTCATTAGTTTTGCATTCATAATCAATCAATTTCATCACTTATTTTCACTTAGATCATTCCATTATACATTCCTTTATTTGAGTGAACCACCTCAATTTTAGGGTTCTATCTCTCTCCTTTTAGGTGGAAGATCCTAGAGTACAAGAGAAGTCCATAGCAACCACAAAATTCATGGTTCATTTTGGTCAACCTGCATATTGAACACATTATCTTTCTAATTTCAATTGCATCTTGCATGCTATGTTTCATTTGCATCAACATTCAATTAGGTTTTGTTGTGTTTTTGCATCCTAGGGTTTGTAAAATTAAATTAGTGAAAGATTCACTTACACTTTATTTTTGCATATCAAATCATTAAAAAACTAAAAAAAATCATTTGCATCCTCATTTTGCATCGGAAAAGCATTGAAATCATTTTAAATTTTCTAATAAAACATAAAAAAATCCATACCTAGACTCGTTCACCACCTTGGGTGAATTAGTCCAGTTGAATTTTCTACATTAATTTTTTTCGCATTTTCATAGTATTTGTTGCATTTTTGTTTCTTGTTATTGTCTTCTTGTTTTAGCTTACTGAATTTCTATCATTAGCATTTTATTATTCTTAGTTTTCATTTGCATTCACCTCATATATTTTGGAACTTGTATGAGCATTCGGTGCCTATTGATAATACTTTAGTGAGACAAAGTTCTAGACTCATGGCTTCCTACAATAACACTTTCGTTGTAGACCTTGGTATCTCAAGAGCTCCTACTCCTGATATAGAAAATGTTGCATTAAGCATTGATACTACCACTAGTATGCCTTTCCCTTAATTTCAATGCATGTGGACACACAAACTAATTCTATTTTGCAAGAAAAAATCATTAGTATTCATGAGTATTTTTCACATTTACAACAAGATTTAGTGTATGTGTAGGATCATCGTGGAAAAAACAAGCCCTTAAGTGGCAAAAAAGTTAGAAAAATCAGAGTTAGGAAACTTGACATAAAAATTTGAATAAGTTATCTATATTATTTCAAAAATATGTAAGAATAGAATCTATAGAAAATTCAATGTAGTTTCTAAACTACTAGGTTTGTTTAAAAACAAAAGAAATCTATTTGGTGAAAATTTGAAATTTCAATGCAGTAGTACTTAAATTTTAGGGAAAAAATAAGAAGTGGGTATCTTTCTAACCACCCTAACCACAATAAAAGGATAATATTTTTTTTATAAGATTTTAGATATAAGTAGAGGAATCATGTCCCGATGTGATGCATATTTTTTTGTAATTTTTTTCCAAGTAAATAATTAATTATGATTTTTTTATTACAAATTTTTAAACATATAAAAAACTTGTATGTCTGACCACCTTAACTTCATCAAAACTTCATCAAATTCTTTTTTTTAAAATCCTATAATATACGAAGCATAGAATATGACACATCTTTTGGATTAAAAAAATGTGATATTTTTTGAAAGCTATAAATGTTTTTCAGTCAGTCTATCAATTAGGACTTTAGTCGTAATTTGAATAGAAAATGAATAATAATTACTTATTAAATTAAAAGTAAAGCATAATTTATATTGGTGGAAAGCTGAGAATATCCTTTAAAAACCCTTTTCATTTCATCAATTTTGGGTTAAAAAAAAGTCATCAGCCACATACCCATCATATTGCCACCTTTTGGCCCATCATGATCCTACACATACCCTTTAAGTCTTGAAAATATTTCCACCACTGCTATAACTACCATAGAAAACCTTTATCTCTTGATTGAAAGTGACGATGGCTTACAAGTTATGAAAATAATAGCTAAGATATACAACAAACATGTTCCTTCCACATCCCAATTAGCAAACATTGTTGTGAGCCAAGGAGGATCTCACATTCCTCCTTCAACCATAACATCCATACCCACCTATACCACTCCTCAAGTTACAAAAACCAGGAAACAATTTAGTCATGTGACTCCTTCTTTCCCTATTCCAACTAGCATTCCTAGTTCTTTTGTGGCATTGAATGTTCCATCTTCTACCTTTACCCCTCTTATTGTCCCCTTCACTTCTCCTAACATTACCTATACTCCATCACCATTTTTCCTTCCCCCCCATACCAGTTACACTGAACCCATCATTACACAACTCTTTAGCACCATTTCATCCATGCAACACAAAATATCCACCATTAGCTAAAGTCAAAATGCCCCACCCACATATCATGTCTGCAATAGCCCATTATCCTTAGAGATGTTACAAACACAGATGCCACAAGGAATTGAGATGCCTATGTTTGAGAACTACAAAGGTAAAGGAGATCCTACTAATCATGTTAATGCCTATAGAACTTTATGTGGTGATTTTGTTCTGGATGATAAAATATTAGCCAATTTTTTTCCTAGGACCTTAAAGGACACTGCATTGGAGTGGTTCTGAAACTTACCTAATCATTCAATCCAATCATTTAATGAAATTTTGGATGCCTCTATAAGTCATTTCCAAGTCCATATGACTCCCAATAAGACAATGGTTGATTTAATGAGATGCAAAAAAAATGCAGATGAAAAAGTAACTGATTTGATTTCACGTTATCAGTCATTGTATGCTCAAATTGATGTCATGATTCCTAATTCACATCTCCAAAAGATGTTTATCAAAAACTTCCACACTGACCTTCATGATAAGTTGACTATGATGAATTTCATTCATTCATTCATTTATGCACAACCCTTTCTGACTATCACAACTTGGTTATTAGTCATGATTCAAAGTCCACTTCTAATCGAGCTGAGAAGTCTAAACAAAGTAACAAAAACAATGTGAAAAACTTTAGAAAAAAAAATAGAAGCTTCCTATGGTTCAATCCACCTTCTCCACAACCAACCCACACCTATTTAGAGTCAAGTGGCCACTGTTAAAGTAGTTGTACCCTTTACCTATGGGGACCTGAAGAGACAATTAACCCCCTTACCTGATACTATCCATAACACAATGAATCAACTGCTCTAGCCACAAATGATCACTTCACCTACTGTTAAAATACCACCAAGCCTTTACCACCCACCTTTAAACCAAATTCCTATTGTCATTTTCATCACCAAAATGGATATGGCACAGAACAATGTAAGCATCTCAAACACTTAGTTCAAGACCTCATTGATTCTCGTCGTTTGTCCATTGCGTGTGTCAATGATCAAGGCAATAAGTCTGCTGCACCCCCTAATCAAAATTTACAAATTTTTACCAACCCTATGCCTAAACACAATGTTTCATTTGTCAAGGCTAGTGAACCTTCAAACACTCATGTGATGAACATTGATACCAATAATGAACAACATGATATTACTCCAAATATTACCCATGTTAATCCTATGGATGAACTTGTGGGTATGATAGACTTTGTCCCTCGTAAGGGCCCAACCAAAAAATATCTTGATATTACTTTTTCTTCTTATGATATACTTAAAAAGCTTCTTGATGGTCCTCTTTACATAGCTGACATAATCTATGATAAGGCCACCAATGGGATATTAATAGATCCCACCTATGGTGAGAATGTGATCATGGAAAAAATTTTAGTATTACATGATCTTTATCAAGATGATTATAATAAACCAACCACACAATGGTTTTACATGCCCTATGATCAGATCAATTGTACTCCCATTACAGATAGGACCCAAAAATTTGGATGTAACATTTTCTATTATTCCACAATTGGATCAATTTCATCTATGGCTAGGTCATCCTTGGCTTTTCTTGATGAAATTTGTTCATTCAGTTATTCACAAATGTTTGAAGTTTCCACATGGAAATGAGATATTTACCATACAACATAGTGGATTTAATCCATTGTCCTCTAAAGGTAATTTTTCCTTAGAAGCCTTTTTTGGCCTGGACCTATGGAACCCATCACCTCTTGAAAATACTTCTTTTTTATTACTGTAGACACTAAAATTTGGTTTAGGCATGCGAATTCCATATTTCTTCATATTTGGTTTTCTTCATGGTCATTGATTAAATGATGTCAATTATTTAATTAATTTATCTTAACATTAATTCTTCTATTGATTAAATAATCTTAATTATTTAATTAATTCATCTTCTATTAATTAAATAATCTTAATTATTTAATTAATTCATCTTCTATTAATTAAATAATCTTAATTATTTAATTAATTTACACTTTTCTTTATTCTATCTAATTAATTAAATAAACACTTTTTATTTAATTATGTTACTAATTAACCTTCTTCTTGTCAAATTAAATAAATTCTTATTTAATTTATTCTTTATCATATTTCAACTATAATTAAATAAATTCATTATTTATTTAATTATTCATTTGAAATCCCTTCATCATTTAATTAAATAAATATTATTTATTTAATTATTCTTCAAATATCGAGTTTTGAATTAATTGAATTATTTAATTCATTAATTCTATTTTAACGTATTCCTCTATATTTTAGATAATTATGTGAGTTATCTAAGTATTCACTTTTACTCGACTCGACATCTATTTTAATCGCTCAGTTAACTCTTCATTTGATGTCTGAGTGTCATTCTCGAGTAATCTCTTCGATCGATCAAGAAATTGTCCAGTTCTAACTCATTTGTGTACACATGCATATTAACTAAATATTATTGTTTAATTAATTAAATGTTGTGTGTGCGTTTGAACAGAGAGTCGTCATAATCAATCTTCATCTTTGTCATGCAAAGATATTTCTAATATTTTTGAATGCTGAATTGAAGATTAAATCATTTATTTAATCTTTAATTCTATTTCTAATTTGTATCACTCATGTCATTACTATCAGTTATCAGAATGCATGTCTAATCAGTCGATCTTAACCGTCCGTTAATCTTTCAATCTTGACCTATCATTCGAAGAATCAATTTTCTATAAATTGATTTGTCATTCTTCATTCCAATCTCTCGCGCGAATTTTATTACTTTTGAGAGCACTTTGTCTTGAATCTTCGACATTTTGCTAATCACTATCTTAGGCTATAATTGCATGAACTTGAAAATCTGAGGGAAATTATACTACACAAGAAAAATGGAGAAGGGAAATCAAGATGAATCATGGAAATATGTTTGGAATTGGTGAGATTGTTCTAGTTTTAATTACATTTTTACTTTCCCATGTTCTTTGTTGCTTAACGAATGAATTTGCATTTTAGAATTAGTATTGTATTACATGTGTGCTTCTAATCTTCTTTGTTGTCTATAGTGCAATTTTCTATGGCATTACATTTGGTGAACTTGACGTGAAGACACCATATTCGCGGATCCATAGATATTTTATTTTGGTTTTTGTAGGTTTTTCATATAGAACAACGCATGTGAAGTTTTCTGCACTGCAATTGACTTTATCAACTGCATCTGATAGAGAAACGATGCAATTGAAGTTTTCTGAACCGCAAGTGATTTCTCGAGCCACAACTAAAAAATAAACAATGCATCTGACTGGTAACAAAATGATGTAATTGACTGGTAAAATTTTATTTTTTCTTTCCCGCAATCTAAAATTTTCAATTGATTTTTGTGTTACTGATATCTTATTTTTAGTGTGTGGCCTTTTCGGAGTTAACAAACCTTTTGCAGGATGATTGACGAAGACAATATTGAAAATTACTAACGAGTTTTACTACAGGAAATTTATCGAAGACCCTAGTTAATTTTGAAATAGATTGTTTGGTAGTGTAGCAAATCTTTCATTTGGATTAAAATTAACAAGTTTCTACTATGTTTGGTGTGAAAGCACAAGTTTGATCACCCTTACAACTTGGTATATCGAAGTATCCTCTCCCCTTGCACATCCGTGCGATCCTAGGTGTAAGAGAAATGGTTACCAACTCTAGAACTTAGGCCTGTTCTGGTGGCAAAAAGTACTCACCCTAGGATGACTCAGACCGGTAGCACCCTGAACCCGAGGGACTTCCAACCGGTATATAAAAGTGGGTTCTTGGGGAAACCCCAGGAATCATGAGTGTGGTTCTAACGATATGGATCCGAAAGGGGACTCACACCGTATGGATCACACCCCATGAACGAAATGCCTGAATTAAATACCTTTTGTTTTTAGAGACCAACCTATTTGTGGTCATTGCTTGGTATAGTGTAGGGTATAGTATCATGCCCGAAGATACTCACTACTGGTCCCCTTGAGTAGAGATAGCAGTTCTTGGGAGGTCATTGCCCAAAGAATTCATAATTAGTGTGCTCGAAAGACGTTAATGAGCCATGGAGGGGAGCCAATGCCACCAAATTCCTAAGCTATCTGCTCTCGAGAAGGAAAGGTGTTCATCACCAATCTGGGGTATAATAGGTGGGCTATACCAAGTATACAAACCCTAGGCCTTTGGCCTATTAGGATGTGCTTGTCTGTTATCACTTTAAATGTTCTTTGAGTCCAAAATTGAAACTAAGAACACTTTGTCTTACGATTGTATTTGATTGTCAGAATTTGATCACAAAAAATGAAGTTAGTTTAAACTTCATGTCACTGAAAAATTCACCAGAAACTTGCATCTAATCTTTAGAGTCGCATCTATTAATTTTTGAGTTGCATCTGGAATTGTCAGTCGCATCTGTTACTTATGAGTCACATCTGTTAGTTTGGCTCGCATTTGCTTTGGAAAAACCGCATGCGTTATATTCTGAGTCGTATCTGTCAGTTAGAGTCGCATCTATAAATTTTGAGTCGCATCTATCAGTTTGGACTGCAACTGTTAAACTTGGACTGCATCTATTAAATCCTGCAATGCATCTGTCTGATTATCAGAAAACCAAAATTCACAGTCACTGTCCAATCAACACGGTTACACCAGTTTCAATTGTCTTCACACAAATTCTCTTTGAAATAGAAACCTGAAATGATTTGCTCAATTTTGCATCCTTTAGGTTCATTTAGTCATTACCATAGTTGTTTTCAGTTAGACCTTAGCTTCATCTTAGGGTACATATTACCTTGCATTAGACTTCTAGAAAGGTCACTCTACACTCTAGAAAAGTCATAGTGTCAAGAGAATTTGTCATTGAACCTAGTCCTATCATCTTATACTTTGTCCTACAGAGAGTCATCCTAGCTCATCAGTATAGTTAGGAAACTAAACTTGTCTTTGATCCTCATCCTACATTGGTTCCTTGACTTAACTAAATTGACACCTTGGTTTGACTTTAGGAAGTTGGTCCCTTCATCTTAGGTTTATAGAATTGATCACTTGAGGGTCTTGCTTAGACTTTTTGCATCTTTAGAGTCTATACTAGTGTCATCCTAGGACATCCCTTATTTTGCATAAGAAAATATCAAAAACATAGACTAGGGTCATACTGTTCATACGTATAGTCTTGCATTTCCCACATATTGAGCTTGTCTTACATGGTTGAAACTAGGTCTAAGAGAAGAGAGAGAGAAAACATGTCGAACCCAAACGAGTTCATCAATCCATTTTCTTCAAGACCTCATAAGACTCTATTAGACAAATTGACCACTAGAAACACTCAAGGACATATTGTGGTAGAGGACATAGAGGCTGCCGCACAGGACCCTGAGTTTGCCTCTTTTGTAGATGAGTACCTAGCAAACGATCGTCAACAATTTTTAGGAAAATTGCTAGCTGAAGGTGCTACCTTACCTCCAGGATTTGACATTAGCACCTTACAAACTCAACCTACACAAGGGACAAATACTACTACTGCTAGTACTACTATACCTCAAGTCAGTACGACTATGCCATCTAGCACGTCTACACAGAGTATGACAATCCATATGTCCCCATTTGGTACATCTAGCATGACATCGGGATTTAATTTCACTACGGGGGCTTCATCATCTACTCCCTTCGGTCCTCTTGTTTAGAATAAAAGGTCTAAAACCCTAGTCTCCACACCTTATGTCGGTGCTACCAGTTCATAGTCAATGACTACACCCAATACTAGTACCACGAGTACCATACCACGATCGATGGCCATACCTAGTGCTCAAGTCACTAGTACTATACCACAAATTACACAAACAGGGGGCATTCCCTCCTTCCAATATGGCAATCAAAATCCACTCTTCTATACTAGTAGTCAAATCCAATTTATATCGATTCCAAATCAGAATCCCTTTTCACAAATTGGTAGTCAGAATCCGTCCACACAGATTCCAAGTCAAAACCAATTTACGTCGATTCTAAATCAGAATCCCTTTTCACATATTGGTAGTCAGAATCCGTCCACATAGATTCCAAGTCAAAACCAATTTACGTCGATTCTAAATCAGAATCCCTTTTCACAGATTGGTAGTCAAAATCTATCTACACAGATTCCAAGTCAAAACCAATTTACACTGATTCCGAATTGGAATCCTTTTTCACAGAGTGGTACATGGAATCTGTTTACACACATCTCAAGTCAACACCAATTTATGCAGATTTCAGATCGAAATACATTTACCAACATTCTGAATCCGAATCCACCTCAGATGCCAACGTTCAATCAAAACTGATCACGAGACTTTGGATTTCAGAATACATACATGGATCCGCATAATCCTCCTAGCACATCTTTGACCCAAGTTGATGTCCTACAAACACAAATGCATGCATTACAAATGCAAATGGATAACATGTTAGTGTCAACTAAGAAATCATTTTCAACAAAGGACATATGCCCATTCCCTTTTGATAGATCATTGTACATGACACCTTTCCATCACGGATATGTCATACCGAATCTTCCTAAGTACAATGGCAAACAAAATCTAGTAGAACATATCAGGGAATTTTCTACCATATGCATAGATGTCACTTATGACCCCACTTATCTTATGAGACTATTTCCACGAAGTCTTGTAGGAATTGCACTAGAATGGTTTTCGGGTCTAGATTCTGGCATTAGATCATGAGGAGAACTAGTTGAGAAATTTGTGGAGCAATTCTCTTTCAACATTGACCATGAGATAAATATAGCAACCTTGTGCCACACAATGCAAGATGAATGTGAAACATTCATTGCTTTCTTCTAGAGATGGAGAACTATTGCTAGTAGGTGTCCTGTCGAGATACCCGAAAAACAAAAGGTTACAATGTTTCAAGAAAACCTTCATCCAAAGCTCAGGAGTAACTTAAGGGTACATTGTTGCATATATTTTTCAGAACTAGTGGAAAAAGGGGTGATAATAGAGAAGGATCTCATTGAAAAGGGTTAACTCAAGATGACAATAGCAAATCGAAACTCGATCGTACAAAACACCCCCACAGATAGAAATAGATTTTTGTCTCGCAACAAAAATGTCACAAATGATGGGGTGGTTGATGCTAAAACATTGCAAGCAGGACCCCTCCTCACATTACAAGGGCCTCATAACTTTGCTAACATGCTTAATGCTGTCAATCAACCTCCCAACGTGGTCCAAAATACTCAACGCCCACAACAAAGGATATTTCAGAAACGTGAGTTCACTCCCATAAGGGAACCCATTGAGTCAGTGTTCAAAAAACTGTTACAACACAACCTCATATAGCTGCAGGAACCAAGACAATACAATCTAGGATAGTTTAAACCAGCTTGGTGGGATGATAATGCATTTTGTGATTATCATAGGACTAAGGGACATAACCTACAAAACTGTCAACAACTGAAGAATATCATACAGGATCTTGTTGACGGGAGAATTATTGAGGTTAGTGGACAAAAACAAAAGACATCAAACACTGATAATCAAGTCTTTTCAGACCCACTACATGACCATGGGAAAGGAACTGTCCCCAGTTCGAGTACTAAGACCAATATGTCAGCCAATTATGCTAGTATGAAACATGATTATGATAGTGGAAAAATCATTCATTGCCTTCGCCCAGTCGATCAAAACATCAATACCATTACTATCAATGCTAATCCTGAGTGTGCAGTCAATACTTGTCGTACTAAGTTCACTATCCAAGGCCCTCCATCACAGCAAACACCCCAACCTTCCAAGTTACAATATAACCTACTTGACCAATTGGGGAAGACCCCAGCCCAAATCTCAATCTTGGAATTGTTGTGTATCTCTCCTGAGCATCGATCTATCCTTGATAAGGATTTACAGAACACCATGGTCCCTAATGACCTTGATGTCAATCATTTCAAGGAAATGGTGGGCTACTTGACCAATAATCACCATGCCACATTTTTTGAACTAGACTATGCCACTAAAAAGATGAATCATAATGACCCAAGTTTACATTTGGAAGTCCTTGTTGATGACACCAAAGTTAGATGAGTTTTGGTAGACGGAGGAGCAGGGTTAAATCTATGCACTTTAAAACTAATTAAGGCATTAGGTATTTCAGAAGCATGCGTAGACACCACTAAAAGTATTGTCATAAAAGCTTATGATGATGAGGAATGAAAATCAAAGAAGGTGGTAACACTTCCTATTAGAATTGGTCCTACGGTGATGAAGACAAAGTTCCAAGTCTTGGATCTCACCCTCCCTTATAACCTTCGGCTAGGTAGACCATGGATTCATGCCATGAAGGCAGTCCCTTCCACATATCATCAGTGTCTTAAATTCCCTTACAATGGCACCGAGATAACTATAGATGGTGATCCCGATCCTTTCTAGTATTGCACCAATCTAAAGGAGATCCCTCAATGCCAAGTACTAATAAACCAAGAGGCCTCACAGTCTAATCCATCTTCCTATGTTGACCCTTCCACACTCACTCGAACATCAGTTTCACCCTCACTTCCTACCACTTCTAGGGTTGAGATCCAAGACAAGGATTTTGGAGAGTATTACATGAAGACTTCTTATTGTGTTAGCCATTTGGTTCCTCCGAAGTCATATGGTTTACCTATAACAGGTAGGGGACAATCTATGATCACTATACATGTTTCCCCCACAACAACTTTCACTAAATGGGGTGAATTAAGCAAAGAGGCTGTAGATATAGAAGATGTCACTTCCTGGTTGTATAAGGAAGATAATCAAGAACCCCTTTTACTTGCTCATATTCCTACAAGTCTATATGGAAAGGGTTTCAAAATCATGCAAAGCAACGGATATGATGGACAAAGTGGTTTAGGTTTAAACCAAGATGGCAGAATTGAACCAATATTTGTTTCTCAGTGGCCAAAAGGAGTAGGGCTAGGGTTTCAACCGATTCAGATTGGCGTTCCTAGTACTCCATTACCCTTACTTGAGGAAGTACGTGCTTCAAAAGATATTAAGACATCTCACAAACCAGTTGACCAACATCATTGTGACTCCCCCGATTCTAATGATTATGAGTGGGAATCGTTATCCTCTACTTCTCCCATGGACCTTGACAAATTATTTGGAGAATTGGACTTGATGTTAAGTTCCTCATAGAATCCCTTAAATTCTAGTTCACCAAAGAAAATGACAAAAGAGGAATGGTTTAAACACTACTATTAGGAATCACTTGATCCTACCTCATGGCAACCTAAGCCACCTATTTCCAATAGTCAAACCTTGGCATTAGGCCCACCTATTCATCCACCTAGACCCAAACCCAAGAGCAAAACGAACCTGGTATAAGACTTTTGTAATCACATGAATAATTCAATCTTTACCTTGTCCCCATTAAAATTTGATAACTCCGATGATGACATGCCCTTATTTTATCCCCAACTCATTGATTGGGATAAACAAGATACACCCGTCTTAGACACTTTTGAGAACGATGAAGCAATAGCTGAGTTCCTGGGATTATGTGAATGCATACCTAATGGAGATCATAAAGCTGGTTTTACCATTGAATTGGACAAAAAAGCATATTTTGGGGAATCTGTTCAACCCTCCAGTCGCAAAAATGAGAAAAAGGATAAACAAAATAAAAAGGATGAGTCTCTAGGTGAAAACTGAAGGGCACCTCTGGACAAAGAAAAAGTAAAAAGAAAGGACACATCCGAAGGTGAAAACCTTTCTGAGGCACCTAAGGATGGAGGTTTGAACATTCTTCCCATTGCACAGGAAAATTCACCCATGCTCGTGGAAGAATCAGTAGAAGTCAACATAGGCACAAAAGAGAATCCTCGAGTGGTTTATTTGGCAGTGTCATTGACAACAGAAGAGAAATCAGAGTTCCACCACTTCTTTGAATAGAGATAGATAAATTTTGCTTGGTCATATGCTGACATGCCCAGGTTAGATCCTGAACTTGTTCTACATCATTTTCCCCTACAACCAGGTGCCAAACTAGTGAAACAGAAGCTGAGAAAAATGCACCCACAGATTGCTTTATTAGTCAAGGCAGAACTCAAGAAATTGTTAGACGTTGATTTCATCAGGTCTATCAACTATGCAGATTGGATTTCCAATCTTGTACTAGTCACTAAACCAATTGGGGGCATCTGTATCTGCACTAATTTTAGAGATATCAACAAAGCTTGTCCTAAGGATGACTACCCTTTGCCTAATATAGACATGATAGTTGACATGACAACAGGATATGAGATGTTGTCCCTTATGAGTGGATTTTCAGGATATAACCAGATCAGAATTGCAACTGAAGATCAACATAAGATAGCTTTCACTTGTCCTTGGGGAATGTATTGCTGGAATGTTATGCCCTTCGGACTCAAGAATGCTAGAGCAACTTATCAATATGCCATGACTACTATCTTTCATGATCTAGTACACACTCTTATGGAGGATTATGTCGATGACCTTATTGTAAAATCCAAGACAAGGGCAGAACATTTACAGGTTTTAGACAAGATATTTTAGAGGCTAGAGAAGTATAATGTGAGGCTCAATCCAAAGAAATTTGTGTTTGGAGTCAAGTCAAGAAAGCTGTTAGGTTATATCATCTCTAGACGAGGCATTGAAGTGGATCTTGCTAAGGTGAAAGCAATCATGGACATGCCACCACCTTCCAATCTCAGTCAACTAAGGACATTATAGGGATGGTTGCAATCCATCAGAATATTTATAGTGTAGCTAGCAGACAAGACACACCCTTTTCAACATTTACTTAAGAAAGGAGTACCCTTTGCATGGACACCTAGGTGTGAAGAGGCTTTTCAAATGATCAAAGAATATTTACTTACACCACCTATCTTAATGCCACCTGTCAAAGGAGAACCATTGATTCTTTATATCACAGCAACCCATTCATCACTCGGAGCATTGCTTGCATAGAATGATGATGAAGGTCATGAAAGGGCAGTCTATTATATCAGCCAAACTTTGGTCGGTTATGAGCTCAAATATAGTAACATTGAACGTGCCTGTCTTGCAGTAGTATTTGCTACCCAAAAACTAAGGCACTAAATGCTAAACCATCAAACAATGTTGATTGCTAAAATAGACCCTCTAAAATATCTTCTCAGCAAGGTAGCATTCACAAGATGACTAGCCAAGTGGGTTATGATACTTAGTGAGTATGATATCTAGTATGTAGAAATAAAGGCTATTAAAGGACAGGTCATTACTGATCAGTTAGCTAACGCACCTATACAGGTAGATCACCCCTTAGTTGCAGACTTTCCTGATGAGTTCATATTCACAATTGACAGAAATATAACATCGAAGTTGTACTTTGATGGCTCACATACAAATCATGGTTCGGGGGCTAGTATATTGTTTATCACACCACAGGGTGATTCCATCCCTAAGTCATTCAGGATTGCATTCCCATGCACTAATAACATGGCCGAGTATGAAGCTCTAGTGACATGCTTACGCATGGCAGTCAAGTGGAAAATTAAGATTTTACAAGTATATGGGGATTCTCAACTAGTAATCAGACAGGTAAATGATGATTATGAGACTAAGGATGAGAAGCTTACTCCATACAAACACATGGATGATAGCTTTAAAGATTACTTTGACAAAGTCAAATTTCATCAAATACCTCATGTTTTAAACAGGGCAGCTGATGCTATGGCTATAATTTCATCACTTCTTGACATTCCTAACAACGTGCCTAAGTTTGAGTTCTTGGTAGAACAACTTTTGGTCCCAGCCTATGATATCCCAGATTCTGAAATGGTGTGTGACATTGTTGGTCCTGATTCCCCATGGTACAAAGAAATCTATGATTTCCTTCATGCCAAAGTCATACCCATTGGCCTATCCAACAACCAACATAGAACATTCCTCTACATGTCAGCTAAATACACCATCATCAGAGACACCCTATATAGACACACCTTAGATAATACCCTACTGAGATGTCTTAATTCTACTGAAGCACAAGCAACCTTGCGTGGGGTGCATGAGGGTATATGCGGTTCCCATTCTAGCGGTCCTACCTTAGCCAAAAATATTATGAGACTGGGTTATTACTGGCCTACTATGGAAAAGGACTCATATGTCTTTGTAACAAAATGCCGCCAATGCCAAGTTCATGGAGACTTGATACATGCCCTAGCATAGGAGCTCTGTCCTATCACATCACCATGGCCCTTCACCCAATGGGGACTTGACCTCATAGGTAAGATCCACCCCACATCATCTAATGGACACAAGTTCATTATCACTACCACTGAGTACTTTACGAAGTGGATTGAAGCCATTCCTATGACATATATTACCGACACATAGATTTCTAGGTTTATCCTGAACTATATCGTCTGTCGGTATGGTGTCCCTCAGTCTATAATCATTGATAATGGCCGCCCATTTAAGAATCAAGAAGTCTGCCACCTGTGTGATGAATTTCATATCCAGCACCACTTTTCCACTCCATACTACCCACAAGGTAATGGCCAAGCGGAGGCGTCTAACAAGACCATCATTAGAATCCTCAAGAATACTGTCAATGATGTTGGTCGTGACTGGCATTTACAGCTTAACCCTGCCTTATGGGCTTATCGCACAAGTATCTGTACTCCCACTGGTGCTACTCCATATTCACTTGTTTTCACGTCTAAAGCCATTCTGCCTGTTGAGGTTGAGATTCCTTCCCTAAGGGTATCCCTGAAAGGCCACATTGATGATGAAGAGTATCGAGTATCGAGACTCCATGAGCTAGAATTCCTGGATGAGCGAAGACAGAAGGCATTAGACCACCTTCAAGCATATCAGAATCGCCTTCGTCATAGCTATAACAGGAAAGTGTTGAATAGAAACTTTGACATGGGTGACCTGGTTTTAATGGAGAACCTAAAGAATCAAGCAGAAAGAGAAAAACCAGGGAAGTTTGAACCTAACTAGTTAGGACCTTATATTGTTACAGAAGATTTTGGATCAGGAGCGTACCAAATCTCTACTCCTGAAGGTGAACCATTGTCCTCACCAATCAATAGTATGCATTTGAAGAAGTTCTACGCATAGCTTTTGGGAACCTTTGTCTTAATTAGCAAAAATACAAAAAAATTAAAAAATCATAAAAATCATTATCAAGGTGAAAACCTGGCAAACAGGGATCTTGGTAATACCAAAAAAATTAGACAATTTGGAAAATAGTAAAGACAAATCATTCGTCCAATAGTGAAAACCACTTCGGTGGCGCTTTGGATAAGTACCATGGTGAAAACCTAGCAAACAGGAGCCATGAGTAGCTTAACTCTGCTCCTTTGTCTACTATTATTCTATACATAGTCTTTATCCTTTCCTATAATCCACTACCTTATACATTGTCCCTACCATTATATATCATCCATGATCCCTGTACATAGTCCCTATCCCTGTACATAGTCCACTACCCTGTACATACTACCCATCCCTGTACATATCCCTTATCTTTCATATCCAGCGCTTGTATATACCATTCGTAATAAGTGGTAGTCTTTCCCATAACTTGAAATTATTGACATCGAGTGCATTTCATATCCCCCATTTTATCCTATTCATAGTCAATTGGTCTTATACTTGACTGGGGGAAAATACTTGACATGCGTCATATTGATTCTTCCATTGGGTGTGTTGAAGACGTAAAACCTGAGAAGATCCACAAACATTGCAAAATGACCTAAGAAAACTTCAAAAACACAAAAAAATAAATTAAAAACATTTCAAAAATCCAAAAACAGAGTCAAAGTCAGTCGCACTTGTCAGTCTTTGTCATTTGTCGAACTACATTGCCTCTGCGACTAGACATAGGCAAGGCCATCTGCCGATGTGCCCCCAAGGCATTAGGTCAGTCCGTTTAGGTTTGTCTGTATAAATTCATGATTTAAGCTATATGTCTATATGACAAGGTCATTGGTCGTGTCGAACTACGAGGTCTCTCTGTGTACAACGTAGGCAAGGCCATCAATTGATGAGCCCCCAAGGCCACACTAGGTTAGTTCATTAGGGTTTGTCACTTTCACTTTCACACACGTCTTCTATTTTTAGTTAGTCTTGTTAGTTGAGTCAAGTCGAACTACGAGGTCTCTACGTGTACAACATAGGCAAGGCCATCACACGATGAGCCTCTGAGGCCACACTAGGTAAGTCCTTTAGGGTTTGTCGTCACACAGTCAATTGTCAACACTTTGTATCAAGTCATGTGTCAATCTGGTGAACAAGTCAGCAATGTCTCTGAGTCACATCAAACAACTTTCCAAAAAAAACAATTCAAATAGAACAACCAAAAGTCTACTATAGGATGTGTCCTTGGAAACATACATTATCAAAACAAACAACCTATGTCTTATTCAGGATGAGTCCTTCTTGCATAATTGACAAGGTCAAACAATCAAACATAGCCTTACATAGGTTATCACATCAATGACATCTAAATCAACGTCTTATATGATACATGTCTTTCTGAAACTAGGCTTTGTCATGCCTTATACAGAGTCATAACATTGAAACCAGACTCACAGTCTTATCCAGTATGTGTATCTCCTAACATCAGGCTCTATTATTCAATCCTTTTATCAATCAAACAAATCAAACAAACAAATCATGTTTTGGCAAATATTTTACTAGCTTATTGACTTTATGGCTTATTTATCTTATCATTTATCTTGAATTGATGACTGGGATTCATGTCACTAGCTTTCTCAAGGATGTCCCATGAAGGATTTAGAGAAGCAACGACGTATCAGAATTCTATTTTCTTTGAATACTATCTGTCGACTGTCTTTTAAAATTTGATTTTGAGTCATGTTAATAGTTTCCTCAAGGATGTCCTATGAAGGATTTAGAGGAGCAATGACATTTCATGACCCATTTTTTCTTTGTTTGTTGTCTGTGGTTTGTCTTGACAACAAGACTGGGGCAACTTGTGTCCTTAGTATGAGTTAATGGCAATCCTTGTTTGTGACTGTCTATTATTAACAAGTGGATGACCTTGCACACTTTGATCTATATCATATCATGGTGTTTTTCTCCATTTTTGTTAGTCCTACCCAATGATGATAAAGTGCAATACCTTTTGTGATACGAAAAAATATTGAAGATTCCTAATACTAACATTTATCTTCCATCTTTTCATTCTTTGTCGATCTTAATCTCCACACTAACAGTTCTTTCTTGCATTATGATGGAGCCTTGTGACACAAAACGGTATACATCATCCTGCATCAACATACATGTTAGAAACATTCATACATATAGGCATAGTTCATATATAGATCATCATGGCATAATAGATAATCATTAAAACCTATACATATTATAAGCATTCCATGTACAAAGCAACTCTAAATACCTACATCACATTACATCTATATAAGATACATGTAGTATCCATCATACATATTCACATCTTATTGCATCTCATAATCATATAGGATCAACATCATATAGAATCATACATCATATAGGATCAACATAATATAGAATCATACATCATATAGAATCAACATTATCTCATTAGCTGCATAAACATCATAAAATACATAGGCATGTCATATAAACATCACATGTATAAATAAAGACTACATAATCAATACATAGAAATGCATATCATGAGAATCGCCACCAAAATCATATATATATCGCTCAAATGTGTCACATCACAATGTCATAATGTATCAAAAATACATGGAAGCCCGCAGGCTATAAGATCAAAATA
Organism: Sequoia sempervirens; assembly: GCA_007258455.2. Classification (NCBI taxonomy): domain Eukaryota; kingdom Viridiplantae; phylum Streptophyta; class Pinopsida; order Cupressales; family Cupressaceae; genus Sequoia; species Sequoia sempervirens. Next base: position 38,136,660 of record VDFB02000017.1, on the reverse strand, counting down.
CAATGTCTCAAATGAATCTCAAGAGGTATCTCTATCCTGAACTGCCATTGCCATCATGTCGGGAGTGTGTGGGAGAATGGTGATGGGACCCTGATGATCTCTGAGCTGAGGGAGGTCTGTCATATGGCCCTGCTCTACGTGGCTGATCCACCCCCACTGTGCTGACTGTCCGACTGTGGGTCCTTGTTTGGGACCTACTATTGTGTGCCGTTGAGAAACTGGGAGCCCGTCTCTCTAGGAGAACCTCTGCCTTGTATAGGTCCCGGTAGTATCTCTCCCTCTCTCTGGCTCTGACCAACTCTTTGGCAAATGCTGTTGATGGTCCTGTGCATAATGACCTAAGCTCTGTGAACCTTTGCTTAGTCTCTTGTCATCGGGCTATAGCCTGATCTCTGTCCATCAAGGCTTTGTCCCTCTCTACCCTGTAGGAATCTCTCTCAGCCATCAACACTCTAGTCTGATCCTCCAATGAGGCAACCTAGGCTCATAATGTATCTATGTCTGGATCCTTTGCCCCTCTCTCATCCTGTCTAGCCCTGTCTGTCCCATCCTCCTCCTCGTCAAGCTCCTCCAGGATCTAATCTTAGATCTCTCTCTCGTGATCATCATCCTCATCATCATCCTCCTGGAGGCACCTAGCAACCCAAGGGAATCAAACTCTGCCTCCTCTCCACCTCCCTCCTCAGTACCTCCCTCCTCTCTGCCTGCCTCCTTAGTGCCTGCCTCCTCCTCTGTCGGGATCTCAGGGATAACTGCCTCTGCCGGCTGCTCCTCCTCCCACCTCTGGCTACATCCTCCTCTCCTCCCCCCTCCTCTCGGATCAGTGACAAGGCTGGTCCTCGTCCCCTCCGACCACGCCTCCCTCTCCTACCTCCACATCGGCCACCTCTGTCGTCATCTCCCCCATTACCATGGCCTCCTCTGCCTCCTCTACCTCGTGGACCTGTACCACGCCACTCTATTGGTGCTAGCTACCCTGCATCTGTCAAGGGGATCGACCTATGTACTACCCACCACTGATCATAAGCTAGAGTGGTTCCTGGATCTACTGGTCCATCCCTCCATCTCCATGGAAGTGCCTGTAAACCATCAATATCTACCTCCACAGTGGCGACTGGAATCTCTGGCCCCCATAGTAGGACGTCTCATGATGACCGAGCAAACTCTGCTCTCCCTCAAGGTACATCCTGTACCTCTCCAAACTGTCTCAATATCTGGTTTGGCAATTGCCACTCTATAATGTGCACATGGGACACTGTCCATCCCACCAAATACTATGCCTGTCTACAAAATGGCAAGTGCTCATCCTCATCTGACCACTGCTCGCAGCCTAGGTATGGTCTCCATGTGAACTCCTGCTTGGTGTCTATAACATGTCTAAAGTAGCCCATATCCCCAATATGATGCTGTGTGGTTGCCCCCGCATAACAGAAGGCGTATGGAGCCCCATGAGGTAAGACTACTGTAATAGGTGGTTTGAAAATGGTGATATGCTTCCACGCTCATATCATCAGGAGCGTGGTACCGCAGCTCATGGACTGTGCCTCTTTATAGGAAATATCGTGAAGATGGAAGTACAACATCCCAAGTACACAAGAACCCCAAGTATATACAACTTGGTGCTTGAGCATGCCCACTAACATCTCCCCCCATCCCACAGGGAATCCATGACCTTGGCGGTTAGGTAGTACTATACCGCCTATCAATGTCACTACTAGATAATGTAACTGTCTATACCTCTGAGCCAACACCTGCCATCTGATCTCATAATCATCAACCCCTAGTTGTCTAATATCAGCATGGGGATAATGTCTAGACAACTCAGCAATCCCCCTCAGGGTATCATAGACCACCCATGTGCCTCTAATAGGCAGTCTCAATATCCTATATACATCCTCTAATGTCACCGTGGCCTCTCCAGTCGGTAGGTGGAAGGATGATGTATCAGAGTGCCACCTCTCACATAACACTATCAGTAACCCTCGATTTTCCTGAATCTAGGGCATATCAGTCACATGCAACAAATATAAATTCCATAGAGTCTGTCGCTCGGTCAGCCGCAAGCTGTCTCTGAATCGAAACGTCGTGGGTCTCGACTCTCATGTATAAATAGGGTCTAATACAACTTGAAACAACATTATACATGCCTCATGTTAGCTTGGATCATCTATTCTAGTGAGAAATGACTGTTTTAACATAAAATGCAAATGCGTCATTAGTTTGCACATGCGTCATTCTTTTACACATGCGTCGCTTTTTCACAAATGCAGTTCACAAATTTTATATGTGTCATTATTAAGCAAATGCAGCTAACAATAATCAAATGCATCATAAAACTAACATTTGCGTTGCAAAATATCAAATTTGTTTCTAAATATACACATGCGGCTATAAATATGCACATGTGTTGCAAAATCTCAAATGCGTATAAAAAATAAACACATGCGTTTAACCGCTAAACATATTCTAAATGACCGGCGTAAACTTTCAAATGCAGTTTTTCGCATACATATGCATCGTTCGTGCATACATATGGGGTTTAGAATTAAAAATGATGCATAACTAAAAATGCATTAAATGTCTTAAAATGCGCGCAAATTAAAAAATTTCAAAAAAAAAGTTTTAGATCCATACCAGGGAGTCTGCACCGGCTGGTCTCTGGTATGTCCGGATCCTGTATGCGTGATGATGGGTGGCTAGAACAAGAGACATCATCGCTATCAATCTAGAGCAAATTTTCAAATCTCTAAGCTAGGTGGGTGCAAATGAATAGTTTTTCAACCCTATTCAAATATATACCTAGGGCTTAGGTGGCATTACTGTCCTCCTGGTCATGTAAACTTTGATTTTCTATCATCCCATACCCGTCCCTCCCATTTCTAAACCCAATTCCGTCAACTGCATTGCATTTCTGCATATCTACTGGACTAATTGGGAGCATTTCCAAATTTTTCTGCATGTTTCAGATATTTGTCAATTTTTCCCGAGGGGGCATACCTTCACCTGTTTTAATCTGGAGCATGATTGGGGCATTTTTTTTATCAACTTTCTTTGACACAATGCCTAAATGACATTGTATCAAAGAGGGGCAAATTTAGACACTAAAATTTGGTTTAGGCATGCAACTTCCATTTTTCTTCATTTTTCGTTTTCTTCATGGTCATTGATTAAATGATGTCAATTATTTAATTAATTTATCTTAACATTAATTCTTCTATTGATTAAATAATCTTAATTATTTAATTAATTCATCTTCTATTAATTAAATAATCTTAATTATTTAATTAATTTACACTTTTCTTTATTCTATCTGATTAATTAAGTAAATGCTTTTTATTTAATTATGTTACTAATTAACCTTCTTCTTGTCAAATTAAATAAATTATTATTTAATTTATTCTTTATCATATTTCAACTATAATTAAATATTTTCATTATTTATTTAATTATTCATTTGAAATCCCTTCATCATTTAATTAAATAAATATTATTTATTTAATTATTCTTCAAATGTCGAGTTTTGAATTAAATGAATTATTTAATTCATTAATTCTATTTTAATGCATTCCTCTATATTTTAGATAATTATGTGAGTTATCTAAGTATTCACTTTTACTCGACTCGACATCTATTTTAATCACTCAGTTAACTCTTCATTTGATGTTTGAGTGGCATTCTCGAGTAATCTCTTCGTCAGATCATGCAATCGTCCAGTTCTAACTCATTTGCGTACACATGCATATTAATTAAATATTATTTTTTAATTAATTAAATGTTGTGTGTGCGTTCGAATAGAGAGTCGTCATAATCAATCTTCATCTTTGTCATACAAAGATATTTCTAATGTTTTTGAATGTTGAACTAAAGATTAAATCATTTATTTAATCTTTAATTCTATTTCTAATTTGTATCACTCATGTCATTACTATCAGTTATCAGAATGCATGTCTAATCAGTCGATCTTAACCGTCCGTTAATCTTTCAATCTTGACCTATCGTTCGAAGAATCAATTTTCTATAAATTAATTTTTCATTCTTCATTCTAATCTCTCTCACGAATTTTATAACTCTTGAGAGCACTTTGTCTTGAATCTTCAATATTTTTCTAATCACTATCTTAGGCTATACTTGCATGAACTTGAAAATTTGAGGGCAATTATACTACACAAGCAAACTGGAGAAGGGCAATCGAGATGAATCATGGAAATATGTTTGGAATTTGTGAGATTGTTCTAGTTTTAATTACGTTTTTATTTTCCCATGTTCTTTGTTGCTTAACGAATGAATTTTCATTTTAGATTTAGTATTGTATTACATGTGTTCTTCTAATCTTCTTTGTTGTCTATAGTGCAATTTTCTACGACATTACAATTACCTATCAATAGTTCAAAGCCAAACAAATATTTGAATTATCTCTTCATAACATGTCCCCATCTGCTTCTATTTCTCCTATCCTTGATGAGACCATGCTTCAACTTGCATCTAAAACTAAACAAATAATACATCCTCATGAGAAACCAACCATAGACACTTCCCCTTCATCGTATAAACGTCCAAGAGAAAATGAAACCAATCCTATCATGCCTCCTTGCATTAAACAAGTGTATAAAGCTAGAGAGAAAGTGATTGACCCATCTCCCCCGAAAGAAAATGAACCTATGTTGGATAAACCTACTTTTACACCTCAACAACTCCAAAATTAAATTAAAAGAAATTGTAGTGCTAGGGAGCATAGGCGTGGTTGTCGTCTCCTTTCTTGTCAGATGAAAATTGAAAGGAACAAATAAAATCAACCTTTTCATTTGACAAAAGTAATAACTGATCACCCTGATCCTCTTGACCTACCAATATAGTATGATACAACTATCACAACACAATAATTAGCTACAACAACCACAAATCCTAATACATTCTTCATTATAAATTACCCTTTGTCCTCCCATCATGATTAACCTAGATGATGATGATGACGAAATCACTAAAATAGATGAAGAAGTGCATAGCGATCTAAAATATTTATCTTCACCATCCATGAGCTTAAATGATAAATTTTCTACACCAAGTGAAGAACCTTGTTCGACACTTGAAATTCTTCCTTTGGACAGTCAACCACCCTCGCAATATAATGAAAATGATTAGGAGGTGGATGACTTGTTATATGGTTGAATTGCATTCACCTTGCTATCCTTTTTACATTTTCCTTTCCTTTAGTGTGCTTGTATGTGCATATCATGTTCCCCCATATTGTGCGCTTGATGTTCTCTCTCTTTGTGCGCTTCTTCTATTTGTACCTCTATTCTTCTTTATGTCGTACATTTCCTTTCACATTTTTTTGTTTTCCTTTTGGGCATTACACAAAGCATTGAGATGCCAAATTTCCCTTCCATGTTGACCCAAAAGGTCCCTTTTCCTTTTCCTTTTTTATCTTTTCTTGTGTTTTTCCTTTTGGTGATGACACAAGGCATTCAAACCAAAATGTCTCCTTCATGTTGACCCAAAATATTTTTCCTTTTCTTTCCCCTTGTCATTTTCTTTTTGCATGTGTTTTCTTTTTGGGGATGATGCAAATCATTGAAACCATAATGTCTCTTCCATGTTGACCCAAAATGGACTTTATTTTTCTTTAGTTTTCGCTCTCCTTGTGTCATTCTTCCAATTCTATGTTCTTTGGAGAATGATGATAGTTCCAAGCTCTTTAATCAAAATATTGCAGCAATGAACATACTAACCCTAAATTCATAGATCCCTTATGTTTTTTGTGTGTTCTTTTTTGGGGGCTAAATCCCCTTTCTTTTGTTTTCTTTTTCATTTACATGACGCATCCTTACTTGGAAACATATGACTTGGCATAGGGGCTTTCCATGTTGGCTCTCTTGTCTTGTTTTCTTATTGCATTTTTCCTTTGCTACTTTAAAGTAATTGCTCACAGAACAATGTGTAGAGATTCTCTTAAAGTATGGGGCATACATTGTCATCATTTCATTTGCATTCTTGGTTCTTATGCAACCTTGTCATTTCATACGATGCATTTATCACTTTGTGGATGACATTGGGTGCGATGTCCTTCATAAGTGTGATCTATCTTAGCATATTGCATTCTTCTTAGTGGCCTGATGTGACACACTTTATCCCCTAAGTTATGGATATTCTATTCTTTGATTGGTCCTATCTTGGAGATGTTACACAATGTTCCCTAAGTGACATACATTGCATGAACTTAACAAGACTCCTTTGAACATCTTTTGTATTTTACAGTTTTGTATTTGACATTTTACATCTTTTCCACCTTGCATAATGTAACTTGCATACCTGTGGTACCTTGCTCTTTGTTCATGAGTTCTAAGCATATGAAGCTTTCCTTGTCTCATGAAGCATGAACCAAAATTTTCACTTGTGACACCTTATTAAAGTTATCAAGAGGTATAACTTTGATATGGTTGAGTAGAAAGCCCATTCTGCGACATGGCATTCCCCATAGCCACCTATATGTTTGTGAGTGCATACCAACTACCATAGTTATTTCACATTTTGGGTCTTCTCACCCAGTAGACCGCCATGAGTTTTGTCACACCAGAGTGAGTATGCATTTTCCTTTTTGGACCAACAACCTAGATCTGATTCAAACTAGCTGAACAAACGATTGAAGCTTGATCTAACTTTTCCTTTTCCTTTTTCCTCTCCCTTCTTTCTTTCTATTTCACATATGTTCCTTTGTTCTTATGTTTAGTTTTCCGTGATATCTCATCCTAGGGGCTTGATAATCCCTTTTGATTGTTGTTACTCCATCTTGCTAACATAAGCGCATTTGGATCCTTCTCGATATGCGTGGCTACTTTAGTGTGAGTTTGAAGCAAGTTCATCCTCTCACTAAAGTGGGGGCTAAATGTACCATAGAAAATTAGATCATTGAAATTTTCATTTTTCTTTTAGGTCTTTCTCTTGTGATGTTTGGCTTATCTTGCTTTTATTTAATGTTGCAATGTAACTTAGACATTCACATTAGGTCCTAAATATACAAATTATGATGTCTTGTGAAGGTGTTGTAACACATTTCTACACTTTTCTAGAGTCTTCTCATTACAATAAACATAAAAATCACCTTTTCATCACTTACCAAATTCTATTCTAAAGTGTTGTAAAGTCTTGTAACAAGATTTCACACTTTTCTAGGCTTCTAATCACTATTTACACCTTTCTTATGCTTTATTTGATCCCTTTATGCACTCATAATGCTTAATAAAGTGCATTTTTAAATGTAAACCCAACAAACAATGTTAAATTCAAGTTAATTCGCAACACCCACTTACAATCCCAAGGTGGGATCCATTCGCCATGGGTGATGAATGAGTCCCTCTTCGCTCCAAATTCAAAATAATTCAAAATTCATTTTGGGTTTTTATTCAAAAAGACCTTATGTTGGCCTGTGAGGAGGTATTATTGGATTATTATGGCATAAGTGTGTATAAATAAGTGTTTTTCTTCTCATTTCCACTCAATTCATTTAAACATTCATCAAATTGACTCTTTCATTAATTCACTCAATCAAGTAAATATCGAGCATCTTGGAGCAGCCATTGACATATCTTTAGACTTCTTCATCAAGGCTTTTGGTGAGTTTAGGATATTTACATGTTGTTTATTCATCATTCCTTGCTCATTTCATTTCATTTCTTTATTAAGGGCTTGATTACCAAAGTGGGATTTGACCAAGGAAAATCCCTATACTCTAACCCTTAACCATTTTCCCCCTTGTCCATGTTTGTTTGTATGTAAATTTTTCAAGCAATTAGGTGGTGAAAAGTGGATAGGAAGTCAACAAAGTGTTTCAAGTAAACTAAACCCTATTTCAAGCTTGGAGACAACCTACAGTTAATTTTTTGCATATTTGACTCTGCCAAACCAACAAGAAGACAAGTGTAGATCTAGAGCTACAAAAATGACCTTTGATTTTATCAAATTTTGGAGGAGGAATAATTCACCATCAATGGAGAATGAGTCCCACCTAATGGTTGAAGAAAAAGAGTTTGCTAGAATCTAGTTCTCGATAGTCAGAAAGCAGTTTCAGGTGTTTTTGTTAGTAGCAGGACTAATTCGCCATCAGTCGCGAATGAGTCCCACTAGTGATTTACAGTGATTTTTTCAAATTTTCAAAGCCTTCTAGATTCAACATTCAATTCTCAGGCGCACTTTGTTCAACCTCTTTTAGTTTTGTTTATTTTTTCCATGTTTTAATTCATTCTTGAATACCTTATTGTGTTCTCGAACATTGCATATTTCATTAATTTTTCATTCATAATCAATCAATTTCATTTCTTAGTTGCACTTCGATCATTCCATTTAGTCGTAATTCCATTATACATTCATTTATTTGAGTGAACCACCTCAATTTTAGGGTTCTATCTCTTTCCTTTTAGGTGAAAGATCCTAAGAGTGCAAGAGAAGACCATAGCAATCACAAAATTGATGGTTCAAAGGGATCTATGGCTTTGGGGTCAACATGTTCATTATTGAAATGTTTTGATTAAAGAGCTCAAAACTATCATCATTCCCCAAAGCACATAGAACTGGAAGAATGATAGAAGGAGGGTGAAAATAAAGGAAAAATAAAGTCCATTTTGGGTCAACATGAAGGAGACATTTCAGTCTCAATGCCTTGCATCATCCCCAAAAGGAAAAACACAAGAATAGATAAAAAAGGAAAAGGAAAAGGGACCTTTTGGGTCAACATGGAAGAGACCTAGGGTGTCTCAACACTTTGTATCATCCCTAAAAGGAAAACACAAAACAAAAGTGAAAAAGAAAATGCAAAATGTACGACATATAGAAGAATAGAGGTACAAATAGAGGAAGTGCACAAAGAGAAGAAAACATCAAACAAACATTACGAGGGAACACGATACACACATACAAGCACATAAAAGAAAAAGAAAATTGTAAAAGGAGATAGTAATGCAAATGTAAGTCAACCATTAACCTAGTTACTGACTTCACAATCTTTTTTTTTTTTATTCAAGGGGTAAATGCTTTTGACCAGAGCTATGAACCAGATACAACCATTCAACAATACCACCCCAACGGATTTTGAACCTTGGTGGCAAGAACAACAATGCCACCTATAAACCATCACACCATGCCAATACCGGCATTGAATTCACAATCTTAACTAATATAAGCAGAAAATGAATAACACAGTTAAGAGACAAAGACAAATGCATTACTAGGGCAAGGCTAAGAATGTCTTGCTCCCACTAAGTGTAGGGAAAAAATGAGCCGAGGTGGGTGATGGGAAAGGATCATGCAATAGTGATAATAGAAAGTTCTATAACTATGGCATGATGAGAGGATTGAGTTTAAGGGATAATAGGATGGCAGTCGATATCAATGAAGTAATACTTATTCAGTATGTCCCTCAATGTTCAACATTCATCAGTTTGGTAGCCAAAAAGATGATGGTCTTTGCAATATGGTATGCTAGAATCTTTAGGATGAATGACCAACCTGTTTGAAGGTGGTAAGAGTATTAGATCTCTATTTAAAAGCATTTGGAGTCTCCTTTCACATTCAGGTGGTGGACGGAGAGGAAACTTTAGTTTCTTCAATTTGTAAGGTCATTTTCGTTTACTAGTTCCTCCTTTTTATAGATGGAAGGAGGAAGAGGACCCATAGGGATCCTAGCATCCTTATCATTAGAATTAGGTAATGGTTTTTCATGTGGAAGGGGAGTGTTCAATTTAGGAGGAGAATTAAATATCACATACCATCATCTTGAAGTCTCCAATATTCAAAAGGAGGATTGTCATCATGAGGAGGATCTTGATATCCTAATCCTATTTTTTTTCTTCTATTAGTTTTTGTAAATGATAAGTTGGTTAATGATATGCTCATTTTTTGTATCACAAACTTGTTTACTTAGGATAGTAAATCCCTTTCCATATGTTTCTTCCAAGTTTATTAGTGTGTTTGTAACTTTGTTATCATAAAATGGTTGAGGATGTGGTTGTTTAGAGGAACTAGTTCCACTTGATGGAGGGAACTTATGTCCTTCATTTGTTTTGGGATGTAGGTATCCAAAGTGATCAAGAGGTGCAATAGTAGGAAGATCTTGTGATTTCATGGATAGGTAAAAGGTTGCATTGGCTTCAAGGTTATCAAGACATTCATTTAAGAACGTGTTCATGCTATCATCATCTTCTCCAATGATGTCTACATCATGAGGAGGAAAATCATGAGCAGTTGAAAGAGCATGAGGAAGCTCAAGGTCATTAGGATCACAACCAAAGGCACAATTGGACATGTCTACTAGGGATTTCAATTAATTCCAAAACTTATTAAAGAAAAAAGCCACGATGACAATGAATAAAAGTAAACTAATATGCAAGAAATAAAAAGAAATAAAAAATATGGAAATTATAATAGAAAGTAACTACACAAAACTATAATGCAAAAAATACCTAGAAAATGCCTATAAATGTAGTTGAAAATGTGTAGGTGGACTAATTCGTCCAAGGTGGCAAATGAGTCCAGGTATGATATTTTTTTGTATTTTTCAAAAAAAAAAAATTGATTTGAATTCTTTTCAGATGCAAAATGAAGATGCAAATGTAGATTTTTTAGTTTTTGAATGATTTGATATAAAATAATGAATTCTATATGATTCTTTAACTAATGCAATTTGAGAAACCATAGGATGCAAGATGCAGTTGAAAATATGGTTACCTCCTAGATCTAGCAACCACCTTCAATCTTCAAAGCCTTGTATATTTGGCCTCAAATGTCCAATTGAGATGAAACAAAAGGTAAAATTGACTTTCTCGGATCCTCTGGATGCAATGGTGAGTTCATATATGATGCAAAAAGCTCCCAAAATGCACCTGCAATATAAATCAAAAAATGGAACTCCCCCAAAATATGGTATTTCTATCACACTTTTATGATTCTCCTGATCATTCAAAGATGCAAGAAAGAGCATAGTCAATGCTTCAATAAAATATAAGATTGCACTCAAGATCTCCCAAAAGACTAACCAAAGGCACTCAACTTGCTCTAATACCATGTAAGATTTGGCTATGGAGATAGCCACCCAAGATCTAAAGGCCTATGGAAAGTAAAAAATACTTAGAAGATTAATATGACAAGAATAAATTATATTCCTATCAATGAATGAAAAAAGAATCAATGTACAAATGTAGTAGAGACCCCTTGGTTATATAGCAAAGGTGAGATATAATATGTCATAGAATTATGACGATTGTCTTAATTATATGACATGAGACAACTTGACACAACTAGCTAGGTCACATGTGTTAGTTGTTAAGAGATACTTAAGATAATTAATGAAACCTAACACCTCCTAGAAAGAATCTTACAACCTAAGTAAACTTAACATGTGAATATGTCCACTAATTACTTAGTAAGTGGAATAACTAGGTACAAGACATTTATTCACACCAACAACTTACTCGATAGTTGAAAGGTGCTTAAAATCCCCTCCTTGTATTGATATGTACTTTGTAAATTATTGATGGAATATAATTGATAGTATTGTGAATCTATATGCTAGTCTTTTAGTTTCTATCTCTCTTGATTTTTCTTTGTAGTGTAGGAAAAAAGTATCCCTTTTTCATGCTTAATTTGGGAATTAATATTAAATAAAATGAGCTATATCATGCCTTAATTTAATTTTGTAATATGTATTTTAAATATTCACATTAATTTTAGGGTTATTTTAATAAAAATGAACTTAATTGTGCCTTCTTTGTGGTGTTGTAAGGTGTACCTTTACACTTTCACACTTATTTAGGGATTAATTAATCAATTGAGGTTAATTTTCCTTAATTGTGTCCATTATTTCAAATCCAAGACTAATTAATTACAAATTTCAAAGAGAAAAAACTAACATTTATTAATGTAATAACATAACACTTATCATTGGAGAATGTGTATCCTAGGTGAGTCACCTACAACCCATTCATCCAAGGAAAATGGGTTGTCACTTAGACCTTGGACCCTAATTTAAATTATATTTTTAGTAGTATTTCGATTATTTCAAATCTATATTCACATGTCAATTTGTGTTATTTGAATTTTGGTAATTCATGTTAAAATGCCTATAAACATATGGCCATTTTACTATGTTTCACCTAACAAATTCAAGTTATCTCAAGATTACTTTCAAGAGAGAATTATAGGAGCATTTCAAGAGAATTTCAGGGCATTCACGAGCAAATTTATTGAGGAATTATTGCATCAATCAAGATCCTATTATCATGTCAAAATATTCTTGCATCATGCATGTTATTTGAGCTAATATGTTAATGTGGTGTTCAAGATCCATTCAAGCATTCAAATTCATTGTTTCAAGTAAAGTTTCTCAATTAAGATCCACATCCATTGAAACCATTTCATGCAATTTGCAAATCCACATTCTAAGGTTCATACAAAGGTTTCGTGAGTTGTGACATATGCTTGTTCATTCATCATTCCTTTCATGCTATTTTATTTTATTTCAAGGTTTAATTACCAAAACAGGGTTGACCAAGGTAAATCCCCATTCACCAACAACAAAAAAATTTCCCCCTCTTGATTCGTGTTTGTAGGTTTTAGGTGGAAGATCTCTTGAAAAGAAAAATTGCAAAATTGTCCAAATTGCATTTATTTTTAGGGTGATCCCACAATACTGGTTTACAATTTCTAGAAGATCCTAATTTTTGCTAAAATCACATACTTTTAGAAAATATAATGATTTAAGCCTAGAAAGTTCCATTTAAAGGATTCCAATGGAAGAGGGTTTGATCGAATCACCTTAGATCAAACCCCCTTGGATAGAACCTTGCTAGTTTTAAACCATACCTATAATGGAGTCTCATTTACACCTATCAAAATACTAATAAAAAACCACTTTTGATTTACCTTTTGTGGGATGAAATGGATTAATTTAAAAATTAATTTTTGTAAGTATGTATTCCTTATCATAATCTTCCCAAAAAGTATATTTTTAAATAAATTTAAATTTATTATTATATTTATTTTTTATTTCTTGTGAATGTAGATTTTTAACCTAAAGTCAAGCTCTTTGTTCTGCACATGTAGAAAATAGCAGATTGTAAAAAAATAAAAAAAATATAAGAGCACTAGATATTGAAGTCCTTGATCCAACAAACACAATTGAATTTCAATACATACAAAAAAAGTTATGTTGTATAGAGTCCGCCTATGTCTAAATTGTAATTGGTTTGACTTTGGAACTTGATTAAGGAAAAAATATTCAATAAAACACTATGAAACCAAATGAAAGCACTAGGTATCATAGTTACAAATCTAAATTTGAAAAAAATAGAATTTTATCAAGTTCATGGAAAAAAAGATATGTTGTATACGGTGAGCATAACTCCTTAAAAATGGTGTTTATTGAAAAAACTATTTTTCAAAGGAGATGAAAAAAGAAGTGCACTCTGATTCCAAAAGGTTTTAAAAATATATATTTAGAATCTATAGAAAAAAATGTCACAAATCACTAGTTTGCATGATCTTAAAATTCCTCATATTTTAGCCACTATAGGTGCTCAAAAGTGAAGATTTAGTTAGAAAAAATCAGCTCAATGTCTAGTTTGGAAAAAAATTGTAAACCAGTATTGTGGGATCACCCTCTCGTCATTGTTTTAATTACACAAAAACTCACCTTTAGCATCTATTTCTTTTTATTCGATTATGAAAATTGAGGATCTAGGAGTGTAGATACAACAAATGAGAGCCCAAAAACCATTTTTATAGAGCCCTAGCCAAGACCCATTCACCATAGGGTGAATGAGTCCTTAGTCAGGTTCCAAAAATGCCTTTTTGTGAGAGGTACGCAAGATTTATCTCTTCCATATCTTCTAGAAGCTTTGTAGGTTCCATTAATTTATGTTTAATCTACTAAATCCAAGTTATAGAGTGCATTTTGGAGATGATTTTCTATTTTTAATCTTTCTCCGCAAAGTGAAGTTTGACTTGGACCCTAGTCATTTTATAAAAGGGAGATTTACAGATTCACACGTTGATTTGACTTACCTAAAGGTTGATAGTCTTTTCATTGTGTAGATCTCATTTCCTGAATAAAATTAGAGAAATAGGTCCATCATACCCCCTTTATCAATCATTCCATATTTTGGAGGTCACTCCCCAACCTACTTTTCATTATTTCAGTCTTGATTCTTTCTCCTCTAATCTTTTGAATGTGCATTATTTTTTAGCATGGATTTATACAATGAGCATACATATGCCATAATCCTTAAATATGTAAACTTCTTAGGATGATATCCTTAATACACATTTATAGACACATAATTAAAAAAATTGGCATTCACTCTAATGAGTAAGAGTCATATTTTGAGATAATCTTCCTAAAATGAAAATTTGAAAATAATTAATATTCAGTAGAATACCACTATCTTGTAACTAAGATTATCATTAACATGGATGTGTGTTAAGAATGTGTAATTATGTGATAATTCTTCAATATGGAAACTACTTACAATGAAGTACTTAAATACATAAGCCTACACACATAATTTAAATCTTTTTTTATTCTATGTTGATGGATAATGGTAACATCTCATGATAATCTTCCTTGAAATAGAAAATTGGAGAATGGTTGATCCTATGTAAATTACAACTTATCTACAAGCTATGGGGATTTGTGTGTTGAATGTGTAATTATGTGATAATCCTTAGATAGGTAAAATCCCAAGGATGCTATCCTTAAATACAACTAGACACAAAATTCAAAGATTTTAAATTACACACTTAAAAGTAATTTTCATATATTTAAATTGTTCACCTCAAAATGAAAAATCAAAGATAATTTGTATTGAATATATTACTACTAAACTATGATGAGAATATGGTTAATATAGATATATGTTATGAATGTATAACTATATAATAATCTTTCATTAATAAATTATTTAAGAAAAATTAGCATGCACACAAAATAATAATCATATCTTGAAATTTTCTACTTTAAAATAAAATAAAATTAATAATAACCAATACTAGATATAGACTACGACTGATCTATATCATGAATGTGCAATTATATAATACCCCCTCAATATGTAAAATGTATAAGATGATATAAAACCCCCTAATCGAGGAAAGCAAAAGTTCACTAAATATACCAATAATATTATAAGTCAAATGGAATCAAAATTAATGAATTGAGAAGAAACAAACTATATACTAAAATCATTAACATACAACGATATATATTAAAATGTGAGCTATGCTCTCTTCTCCTCTACATGAAGACACTCGAGTTAACCTGCCCACCAATTTTATAATATGTGTGTACATTCAATTAGGATAAATTTGGGTGCATGTATGCCTTCCTATATGCTAATTAAACTTTATTAGCAGTTTCTTCTAGGGTTTTGTTGAAGGTCTAAATTTAATTATTGAAAGCTTTATTGGGTCTGCCAATATTCGCATATATGCTCAAAGAATTTTATTTCTTCTTGCAACCTCGTACTGAAATCTTTGGTTGGCTCTTTTCGTCAAATGCTAATACAACATATTTAGGAGGTATTTTAACATTGTGTTAAATTATGTTTATATGAAGAATTATGTGCTAATTTTCAAATTCATTTGGTTCATAGGGATTTATCTTTTTTAAGTATGAATGATCTTGAGTCAAAGTTATGTTAAAAGTGAAATATTGAGATTTCAATTGAGGTAATCCATCTTAGTATTATTTTGAGTCAAATGTTCAATCATGAGGTTTCTTTCAAGATCAAGTCCACTTAGTTGACTACACTATTAAACCTTGAGCAAGTGTTGTGTGAAATGAACAATTCATTAAAAGATTCTTTTAGCTCATGCATTGAAAAACAAAAGATATTTTTTTACATTGCATCAAATTATGAAATTCAATGTTCAATTCCATAATTTTAAAATCAAACCCATTGATGCATAATTCATGAATATTGATTCACACAAACCTATGAATTATCCTCTTTTGATAGTGGTGGATCTCACATCCACAAGACATTCACACTCATATACAAAAAATAAAACACTGAAAAAGAAACACAAAAATTTAACTCATAACTGTGCTGCTGCATCTCATTCCATTGCTTCCTCAATTGCTTGTACAAAAAACATTACATTGTGCCTCTTTTATAGAGAGCTTAAGAAACATCTAGAATTAGCCAACATATTTCTACAAACATCTAAAATATAACTTCTAGAACTTTACCAAATATTACCTTATTCCTAATCTCTAGTCTAGCTGGAACTTCTAGAAACCTCTAATTTAATTAATCTTTTTACATCTAATTTGAGGGAGAAATTACATTTCTCAACACTCCCCCCTAATTTGGACCTCAAATGCTGCTGCATAGATTTCCTTGCTCTCGACTAGTGACTTTGCAAATCCTTTTCGTTGCTTGATATCTTCATGCCTAATGATGCCTTTGTCTTTTTCCAAGTCTTCAAACTTCAAACCATCTCTATAATCTGCAGATCTCTTTCCTCAACTCTTTTCAACTCTCACCCACTGCTGCGGCAGTCCTTCAAACTTCAAATCTTCAGAACTTCAAACTGGAAGTCTTCTTCTCTACAAACTCACTATCTGTAACTTTCCACCTTCTTTGATTTCTTGCCTTTCCATGATTGCTATCATCTTTCACTTGTGAATTTTTATACTTAAACAAATTCTTGATCATACCTATTATTTTCTGCCAACTCGATCCGTAAACCCATCCACAATCCATTTTCATACAATCTTCCATAGAATCCTTCTTGCACTACCTATTCCAACATGTCTTTTCAGAATGACTCTTCAAACCACAAATACTGCAAGGATGTAAATCCCAACATCTATCCTTCATATGTCCTTTCCTGTTACAATGTGAACATTGCATACATTCCTTTTCTTTAACAAATTTGGTTACACCTGTATTATTTCCTTTACCTGTCACATATCCAAGTCCTTCATGCTTTGGCCTCATTATTGGCTTAATTGGCTCTCTCATCCCTTGATCATGCCTTCCTAAACCTTTACCCTTGTATCCCATTCTTTCCATGATCTTTAAACCAACATTCATTTCATTGCCATTGCATCTAACAATATTATCATTTTGGCATTTTTTATCACAAACTTCTTTAGCAAAAACACTTTTCTCAATTGACAAATTCAAATCCTCTGTACTACATGAAACATCACATACAGATTTTGACTTCAAACATTCATTCAATTTTGTAATTTCCTTCATCTGCAAACTATTTGCTTCTAATTTTTTTAACTTCTCTTCTAAATCATCAACCAATTTCACTCTTTTTTCCAATTCCTCATTCCTTGTATTAATCTCATCAAACAATTCTAGTTTTTCTTCAATCTCTTTATTTTTCTCTCTAAATTTGCACAATTCCTTCACCTGCAAATTATTTATTTGTTCCACAAACTTTAACTTATCCTCTAGCTCATCAATAGCCTTTGTATAAAGATTACATTTTTCTGTCCCCATTTCTTTCCTTAATTTTTCCAATTCTTTTTCTAAATTTTTTTTTTCACATTTTAAACTTGTATTTTCTTTTTCACCTTTATTAACTCTTCTTCTAAATCTTTTGTTTTCTCTTTCTTTACTCTATCAGCTTTTCCCATTGAATAAAACAAATAAACTTACCTCAATTTTGCAATCTTTGCCTACCTTCACTCTTCCACAATTTCCTTCAACTCGCTATAACCTTTTGAAACTCTTGTTGCAATCCTTCTTCAAACTTCACAAATTATCACTTCCAACAAATTTTTGTTATTTCACAATTTTTTTTTTAAAACATAACTTCTGTAATCTGAAAATTTCAACAAAAAAGTACCAAACCCTAACTAGGGCAACATAGATTTACTATGACAATCATTTCTATAAAAATAAAAACTTTTCATAAATTCTCAAGCCAATGCTCATACCAATCTTTAGATAGCTTTCTTCAATTTGGTGCCCACAATCTACAAACACAACCTCACAGCAACTTCTTTCAACAGCACTTGCTCCAGCAATGGATCTTCACAAATTATTTAACAGCAAACTCTTTCACAACCATCTGCTCTCCAGGGTCTTCAACCATAGGCTCTGATACCAATCTGATAGTGGTGGATTTCACACCCACAAGACATTCACACTCATATACAAAAAATAAAACACTAAAAAAGAAACACAAAAATTTAACTCATAACTGTGTTGTTGCATCTCATTCCATTGCTTCCTCAATTGCTTGTACAAAAACATTACATTGTGCCTCTTTTATAGAGAGCTTAAGAAACATCTAGAATTAGCCGACATATTTCTACAAACATCTAAAATATAACTTCTAGAACTTTACCAAATTTTACCTTATTCCTAATCTCTAGTCTAGCTGGAACTTGTAGAAACCTCTAATTTAATTAATATTTTTACATCTAATTTGAGGGAGAAATTACATTTCTCAACATTTTTAACACTCATTACATTTAAATAGTATGAACAAATTTAATTAAAATAAATATTTCTTTGAATTAGTGAAGGAAGCTTCTAGTTGCTCACTGATTCCACTTGCTGATTTTGTAAAATTGGGTGGTAGATCCTTCAATTCCCTTTATAGTTTAATTATGCTTTGAGTTTGCTGACAAATATTATTTTAGTGTTTGAGTTGCACCCTTAGGTGATGTTAAAAGTGAAATATTGAGATTTCAATTCAGGTCACACATCCTAGTTGAATGTTTGATCATGGAGTTTCTTTCAAGATCAAGTTCACTTAGTTTGCTATCCTATTAAACCTCAAGCAAGTATTGTGTGAAACAAAGCATTCATTAAGTTGATAAATAGAATGTACATTTTTGTAATGTGTCCAATTATGAAATTCAATATTCAATTCCATAATTTTATGATCGAACTCAATGACCAATATTTTATGAATAATGACACACAAACCTCTCATAAACATAAATTACATTTATAAACAATACATTTAAATTTCATTAAAATAGATCTTTAAAAAAAAATTCGTAAAAGTAACTTCTTGTACAAACCTCAATGAATATTTTAAGAATAATAACTCACGTAAACCTCTCATAAACATGAATTGCATTTATAAACAATGCATACAAATTTAATTAAAATAGATTTTTCCATGGAACTCAATGACGTTTATTTTATGAATAGTGACTCATACAAACCTCTCGTAAATGTAATTAAACAATGCATACATTAAAATAGATCTTCCAGGAATTCGTAAAGGAAGCTTCTGGTGGGTCACTGATTCCAGTTACTGGGTATGCAAAATCGGGTGTTGTATCCCTCACATAGTTTCCTTTAGAGTTTACTTGTGCTTTGAATTTGCCGACAGATAAAGGTTTGTGTTTCAACTGCACCCTTGTTTTTCTACCTTGGATGTGGCGATCCCCTACTATATTCTTCCAGCTATTTATCCCTGTATAACGAAAATTATGTTCTTAAATATAATTTCCTCGAAACGTACGACTTTACTTTTTATCTCCCTTAGATATTGATCAATTAATGCACTCCTCGAACATCCAAAAACAATCTTCAATCTTGTTGTATCCAATAATGAGCTGCTCTCCTCTCAATCTGTTCAAATTTCTTTTGGCATTTTTTCACACCGAGTATCGTTGTGTTCGTTTCTCTTCATCGGCCAGCTGCCTCGAAGATGAGCATCATTTTGTATAATTTTTCGCATTGGCCGGCTTCCTCGTTGCCGGCCGAGGTGTTCTCAAGGAATAATTTAAAGAGAGCTGTTTCATGGAAACAGAGGCAAGGAATGTTACTGTTCAGTCAATTGGCTATTTCTTCAATTGGTAACGCCCCTGCTCGTCGTTGCATCATTTTCCTAGGGCTTACTTGGCTCACACAACTGGTGCCTATGGAAGAGGCTTCCACTTCTCAGTATAATAGGCTTGAAGCATCCATCAGGCCTTACCACGTTTTCATCAATCATCGTGGGGTGGATGTGAAGTATAGCCTCGCTAGCACAATCGATTTTTGCCTTGGTGACAAAGGGTTGAACGTGTTTTTCGATACGACTGAGTTTCGGGCAGGACAGGATTTATTGCCTACAATAATTGAAGCAATTCAGGCTTCTTCGGTTAGACCTGCTGATCTTATTCTGCAGAGAAGAGATCAAGGAATCTATGCAAACGATTTAAGAAACTTCCAAATCACAGATCACTCCCAAACCTCTCAATGGAGAATAGCCCTTGCAAAGGCATCCACTATTTCAGGGTTGGAACTGGATTCGACAAGGTTTGGCGGGTATGAAATCGGATGCATATATTGTAAATATAAACTATTTTTTCACGTTCCATTTATTGCAGTTCTTATAGAATGTTTAGGTCCTCCTATGCTAGAAATTAAAAATATCTTTGTCTACTGTGGAAGTGTAGATTTCCTTGGTACCTTAGTCCTGAAGAAGAAAGTAAAAATAAACAAAAGTTTATAAGTTGTATTTTGACATGTTGGAAGATCCATTAATTCAACCTCTGCCTTCCTCGCTATCTAGCCATCTATTTCAGTTTTATCCTCATACTGATTCCTTTTGTGTTGCTGTAAATGATATATTTAGGGACCAGGGAAAGCTCCTGAAAACTATTGTCGTTCAAGTTATGGAATATGTTTGGAAGGAACACGTGGACACTACTGAGAGCGATTTCTTTGGCCTGAGCGAAGCAATCGAGAATTTCAATTCCTTCCTATTCAAATGTAGCGAACCGAATGCGAGTTTTGCTAAGGTTGTGGGAATCGTTGGAACTGCGGGTTCCGGGAAAACAACTCTGGCGGAAAATTTCTATTATCGCCAGCGATATTGGTTCGACAGATCGAGTTTGCTCTTTGGAGTAACCAAAGCATCTGAAGGAAATGGACTGCAAAGTCTGCAGAGGCAACTCTTGAAGGACCTCACGAATGACTCTTCAGTTGAAATCAACAATGTAAGTCTTGGCAAAGAGATTCTTGCAGATCGTATGCATCGCCTAAGTCGCAATAGATCTCTCAGATTTCTGATTGTAATCGATGACGTTGATCATCAGGAGCAGTTAGATGCTCTTCTACTCAAAGATTCTACTCAAAGATAATGTGTTGGGCGTAGAAAACTGCGTTGTAGTCACGTCCCGTGATAAGGGCATCCTAAATCTTGAAGGCCAGAGGCAAAGGAAATTCACACACAGTAAAAATTAAAACATAAAAATATTTTTCAACACACAGAGCTGCTGCTCGTAAATTTTTTCACCTGCTCACATTCACATTAATTGTCTTAAAACATAAAATTACATATGCATATACATATAGGTAAAAATCACGTGAAAGAATTTCACGGAAGAGAGGGCCTAACATAAAAATTTATTACAACTACCTAACTACCTTTTCCCGGTCAAAACGCATTTAATAAAATGCCCTTACAATAATATTATAACATAAATATTAATTCTTTCGTATCCCGATATTTCCTTTGGCGGTGGCGGCTATCTCCATAGTTCCCTGCGGTATCGCAATAGGTAAAACCCATATTGCGATATTGCGGGCAGTGGTTAGTAAACTGCGCGGTGAACAATGGTAAATGGCAGGCGGTTAGAATAAAACAAAATATTATAGAAGTCTCCTGCAGTATCGCGATGGCTATTTTATTGATTGCGATATAGCGGGCAAAGGTTGGCGGGGACTGCTGCAGTTAGGGTTTAACTTCCAACACTCCCCCTTAAACATAACTACACTTTCCACCATGCCCAATCTGTTTCTTTGAAAAATGAAATTATCTCTACCCAGCGGCTTTGTAAAAATATCTGCACTCTGCTCTTCTGATCTGCAAAATTCTAAAAATATATCACCATTGTTAATTAATTCTCTGATGAAATGATACCTGGTATCAATATGCTTGCTTCTCTTATGAAAGACTGGATTTTTCAAGAGAGCAATGGCTGAATTATTATCACATTAAATTTTTGTTGCCTCTATTTGTTCATTTTGCAATTCTTTCAAAATTCTTCTCATCCAGATTGCCTGACATGCTGCACTTGTGGCTGCCACATATTCTGCTTCCGTTGATGAAAGATAGACTATTGGCTGCTTCTTTGAAGACCATGAGACAACTCTAGTCCCAAAATTAAATACATAACCAGGCGTGCTTTTTCGTCGTCAATGCTGCCCACATCACATATCTGTATCCTATGAGTTTGAACTCATCTGAACTTGAATACTTAATGCCAAAATTTCTTGTTCCACTTGCATACCTTAAAATTTTCTCGCTTTCCAATGGGTGTCTTTTGGTGTTTCTATAAACTTAGAAATCAAACTTACTCCATACATAATGTCTGGCCTTGTGGCTGTGAGATACATGAGACTTCCAACAAGCCTCTTAAACAAAGTTGGATCAACATTAGACCCTCTATCATCCTTGCTTAGTTTCAGACCTGTCACTATAGGTGTTGATGCTGGTTTGCACTTCATCATATTAAACCTTTTCAAAATGTTATTTGCATATTTTGACTGTGAAATAAAAATACTATTTTCATTTTGATTCACTTCAATACCTAAAAAATACTTCATCAGACCTAAGTCTGTCATTTCAAATTCTTTGTTCATGTCTGCCTTGAATAGATCAACTGACAAATTGCCAGTGAAAATTAAATCATTTACATATAAGCATACTATCAGTATTTCACCTTCTTCATTCATTTTTGTATACAGTGTGGGCTCACTGCTACATCTATTAAATTCATTCAACAAAAGGTAACTATCTATTATGCTGTACCAAGCTCTTGGGGCTTGCTTCAATCCATACAGTGTCTTTTTCAATTTGTAAACTTTGTCTTTTTGACCCTGAATTTCATACCCAGGTGGCTGATCCACATAAACTTCTTCTTCTAAATAACCATTTAAAAAAGTTGACTTTACATCCATTTGAAATACAGACTACTTATTCTGAGCTGCTAATGCTAAAATCATTCTTATAGTATCCAATCACGCTACAGGTGCAAATATTTCATTGTAATCAATTCCAGGCTGTTGTGAATAGCCCTTTACAACCAATCTTGCTTTAAGCTTCTAAACTTCATCTTTTTCATTCAATTTGGTTTTATAAATCCATTTCACTCCAATAACATCTTTGTCTTTTAGAAGACTGATTAGTTCCCATGTCTGATTCTTTTCAATTGCTTCAATCTCTTCATCCATAGCACATACCCATTTATTATCTTTGACTGCATCTTCAAAATGAATTGGATCTTCTATTTGAGAATAAAATGCAAAAAGAGAAATCTGATTTGAATTATTCTCACCTTCATTTTGCTCATATATATCTCTTATGCTTCTGATTTTCTGTCTTCTCAGACTTGTCAAAGTAGGATTTGACATATCACTTGAACTTGTGGAATGTGGACCCGATAGTCCTGTTGTAGATGGTGTTTGTTGTCCTCTTATTGGACTGCTTCCTTGAATGCATGAGGCTGTTCTTACAATCGATGCTGGTGTCACTTGTGGACTACTTTGCTGAGCTTGAATGAGAGTGGTAGGAGTCACAATAGCTAGAATATTTGTTGATGCTGAAACTTCATTCTCCTCTTGAGGTATACTAGCTGAAATATTTACTGTCTTCTCTATACTTCCATCCCATGCTTCATCTTCTACAAATTGTACATCTCTGCTGATTATAACTTTTTTTGTTATTGGATTATAGAGCTTATAAGCTTTGGACTCTTCACTGTATCCAACAAATATACATTTTTCTCCTTTGTTATCTAGCTTCCTTCTCAATTCATCAGACACATGTGCATATGCTACACAACCAAATACTCTCATGTGAGTAACACTGCGTTTTCTTTCTGTCCATGCTTCTTCAGGTACCATATTCATGACACTTTTTGTTGAACACCTATTCATTATATAGGCTGCACAAGATATTGCTTCTGCCCAATATTCATTTGACAAATGTTTGGCTTTCAACATGCTTCTAGCCATTTCCATGATTGTTCTGTTTTTCCTTTCAGCTACTCCATTTTGTTGAGGTGTGTATCTAATTGTGAATTGCTTGTGAATTCCATGATCTTTGCAAAAATTAAAAAATTCTCTTGAAATATATTCACCACCTCTATCTATTCTCAACACTTTGATATAATAACCACTTTGTTTTTCAACCAAATTCTTGAACTGATGAAACAGATCAAACACTTCATTTTGCTGCTTTAGAAAGTAAACCCATGTTTTTCTTGAATAATCATCAATGAATGTCAGAAAATAAAAACTACCACCTATTGAAGGTGTTTGCATAGGTCCACACAAATATGAATGTTTGATTTTCAAAGGGGCTTTTGCTCTAGTTGACTTTCCTGCTGGAAATGATTCTCTATGTTGTTTTCCTAAAATGCACCCTTCACATACCCTTTCTGGTTTTTCTATTAAAGGTAGTCATTTGACCATGCCTTTCCTATGAAGTAAATTTAAACCTCCAAAGTTGAGATGACCAAATCTCAGGTGCCATAACCAGCTTTCGTCTTTTATCTCAGCTTGAAAGATTGTCTGCACTACTGCTGTAGTTTCTTCTCTACCCACTTGTGAATTCATTAAATGTTGTGCTTGAGCATAATTTATATTCAAATCTGGCCTTATCTTTAAGGGAAACATTCTGTTGTTTGTCATTCTGACTTTTGCAATAAGCTGGTTGCTTGGGTATTTGTATAAAATTGTGCACAAACCATTCTTGAAGGTTACTCTATACCCTTTTTGAACCAGTTGCCCTACACTCATTAAGTTATGTTTCAGACCAGGCACAAAATACACATCTGAAATATATTTTTTCTCCCCCTGTTCAGTTAAAATATTGACATCTCTTTTTCCTTTGACTGACACTTTTTTGTCATTACCCAATGTAACATCAGACTTTACATTCTCATTTAAACTTGAAAACATTTCTAGATTCCTTGTCTATGATTGCTATAGCCTGAATCTAAAAACTATACATCTGTTTCATTTGCTTGAGCAACATTACAAGCTAAAAACATTGTGCTCTTATCTGAATTCTGATTTTGACCTTCTCTTGAAAAATTTGCATTTTGTCTATTATTATCATACTGCTTCTTTCTACAGTCATTCATATAATGCCCATATTTTTTACAGTAGTGACATTGGACTTGAGATTTATCATACCTTTGATTTTGTGACTGATTCTGTGATGGGTTTTGGCTTGAGCCTTGATTGCTACCTCTTCCACTTGAATTGATAGACTGTATCTTTCACCTCTGTAAGAGTTTCTTCCTCTTCCTCTTGATCTACCTCTGCCTCTTCCTTGACTGACTGAAGCCTGAGTTTTGAAAGCATGCTCCAATGATGTATCTGCTGACCTTTTCAGCCTATGTTCATGAGAAATTAGAGATGCATACAGCTCATCAACTGAGAACTGTGAAAGATTTTTTGTCTCCTCTATAGCAACTATAACCGGTAGAAATTTTGTGGGCAAACTCCTTAAAATCTTTTCAACAACTCTGGTATCTTCCAGATTTTCTCCATGAGACCTAATTTGATTAACCACCCCAATGACTTAGGTGTAGAATGAATCTACAGATTCATTGTCCTTCATACATATTGTTTCAAAATCTCTTCTCAGCATTTGTAGCTTTGCTGTTTTAACTTTTGCCATGCCTTGATAGGCTGTTTGAAGTATGTTCCATGCTTGTTTGGACTTTGTTGCTGCTGAAATCCTTGGAAAAATACTCTCATGTACAGCTTGAAACAGATAAAATAAAGTCTTTGAGTTTTTCTTCCTTGTGTCTTTTAATAAGTCTTTCTCTGCTTGTGTTAAAGCATTGTATGCTACTGCATCTGCTGGCTCTACAAATCCATTCTCTACTAAATCCTATATATCTTGTGAGCTAAATAGTGCTTTCATGGTAATTGACCAGTACTCATAATTCTTCCCATTAAACTGTGGAATTTGTGGGTTTGTCAAGCTTGTGCTTGCTGCCATTTTTGAAATTTACCCAGATAATCTGCTTTGATAAAATTAACTCTGATAATCGAACCTGCTCTAATACCACGTGAAGGCCAGAGGCAGAGGAAATTTACACACAATAAAAATTAAAACATAAAAATATTTTTCAACACACAGAGCTGCTGCTCATAAAATTTTTCACCTGCTCACATTCACATTAATTGTCTTAAAACATAAAATTACATATGCATATACATATAGTAAAAATCACGTGAAAGAATTTCACAGAAGAGAGGGCCCGACATAAAAATTTATTACAACTACCTAACTACCTTTTCCCGGTCAAAACGCATTTAATAAAATGCCCTTACAATAATATTATAACATAAATATTAATTCTTTCGTATCCCAATATTTCCTTTGGCGGTGGCGGCTATCTCCATAGTTCCCCGCGGTATCACAATGGGTAAAACCCATATTGCGATATTGCAGGCAGCGGTTAGTAAACTGCGCGGTGAACAACGATAGATGGCAGGCGGTTAGAATAAAACAAAATATTACGGAAGTCTCCCGCGGTATCATGATGGCTATTTTATTGATTGCGACATAGCGGGCAAAGGTTGGCGGGGACTGCTGCAATTAGGATTTAACTTCCAACAAATCTTTCACGAATCTCACTATAGTACGAAATGAAACCTCTAAGTAGGGACGATGCTAGAATGCTCTTCTCTACGCACGCCTTCCACAAATCTGAAATAAAGTCTGGATTTGAGGCTTTAGTGGAAACCGCTTTGGAAAAATGTGGCGGTTTACCACTATTTCTTAAGGTTATGGGGGAGCATCTCCATCTGTATGGCGAGAATGATAAAGAATATTGGAAAATCCACCTGGAGGTGATCTCCCAAATACCTGAGATTGTCCACGCTTACTACGGTGGCCTTGGCGACGAGGAGAAGCAGATGTTTCTAGATATTGCTTGCTTTTTCGTGGGAATAGAAAGGAATTGTGTCATATGCATATGTGCTGGATCAGGATGGAGATTTGTACATGCTCTTCAAAAGCTGGAATACCTGTCGCTTATTGAAACTGATGAAAAGAATCGGCTAAAGATGAATGAATCTCTTTGTAATTTGGGAAAACATATGGCATTGCAGCAGTACTACAAACCTCCCCATTTTCCTAATCATCTCTGGCGTTCCAAAGATACTACAAACTTTTTCGGAAATCTACTGTTGGTGCCGGTAATACCATATACAAGGTTTTGCATGTGAAAATTTGGGAAAATTTGGGTTTCATTTGCTTAAGCATTCAAGCGTTAATCATATTTTCTGCATACAGGAACGCACAAAATGTAGGGTAATGACGAAGGCTACCTATCCTGGGCTCCATGAAAGAGGAAATCTTAAAATAGAACTTCTTGATGTGGATGGCGATCTTTCTAACACTAAAATGAGCGAGCAATTAATAGATCTGATATGGTTGCGGTGGAAAAATTGCCCGAGAAAGAGCATTCCTCTTGTTGAGATGAAGAACTTATGAGTGTTGGAACTAGTGGAAGGAAAACTCAAAAGGCTGTGGGATCCTAGTCCTACTTTCCAAGTACCTTTTAATAGCTCTTTTCATTGCCATTGTTCCAAGCTAGCAAATTTCTGTAGATTGTGCTAATTGTTTAGAGATTTGATTTGTGTTATAAGAGTATAATAGTATGCTCTTTAAACTGCAGTTTCCCGCACAGTTGAGGGAGCTCAATGTTATAAAATGCAAGAAATTTGCAGCAATACCACCAAGGATAGAATCGCTTGAGTGTTTGGAGAAGATGACATTGGATAACAATCTTGGTCTCAAAAAATTGCCAAAAGAGTTCTGCCAACTGAAAAGTTTGACATATTTGAAACTAAGGAAATGTAAAGGCCTGATATCCTTGCCAGATTGTTTTGGGCAATTGACAAATTTACAACATTTAAACCTTGCTGGTTCCCAACAGTTAGCTACACTGCCTGCGTCCTTCGGTCAGCTAATACAACTGAAAACTCTTGATCTGAGAAATTGCAAGAACCTGATCATTCAAGAAGATAGATTTGGAGAAATTAAGACCATTGAGGAGCTCAACTTCGAAAACTGCAAGAACTTACGCCGGTTGCCTACTCAGACAACCGTGCAAGAGTCTTTGAGGAAGCTCAATTTGCTTGGTACCAACTTAGAAGTATTCTCAGAGAATATCGCCCCATTGAAAAGCTTGCAGCAATTGCAAATAGGGAGTCCCTCATTGACCATAATACCCTTTTCTTTACTGGGAAATCTTCCCTCGTTGAAGGAGATTCAGTTTTTTAAATGCAGGCTGATCCAGCCTTATCCCAACTCCATTGGACGCTTGCGTCTACGTGACTTGGAAACCGGTGCTAAGATATATTTGTAGCATTCTGGCTTTTAAGTGAGGCCGGATCATTGAACAGTAGATGTCCGATCTAAGTAATTGGGATATAATAACAAACTATTTTTTCTTTGTACAGTTCTCTAAATTGACTTGTTATAATATCTCCTGTTACAAGTTGACATGCAACCAAAAGTAAATTTCTTTCTGCTTTGGCTACATGTTCTCATCGAGCATTATGTATTTTTGGTACCTTATCTGAATTTCATGCTTGTTGGAATAGTTCGATTTAAATGTCTTCTCCTATTTGTTATTTCATAAATGTTATTTGTCATGTATTCTCGGGCTCATGTATCAAATGTGGTTAGGTGGGGATTGTAGATACCATCAACAAATTATAATCTCAACTTGTCATTTCGGCATATGGTTGCATATATCTCATGGATGTTCTCTCATCATCATGTGGTATTTTATTGAAGCAAATATAATGCTTATTGGTGGTGATGTGGCATTTCTTTTAGTAGACCCTCTATGTGTAAGGTACAAGGTATTTTATTTTATTTCCTAATAAATTATTCTATTAATGAAAAGAAGGATTTTGTTTCGTCTCATGTGTTGAGTCAATGAAAGGGGAGTGTTGAAAAATACAAATATGATATTTGTATTGTAGAAAATTTTATCCTTTTACATTTTCACACTTGTTTGGCCCCTCCTAGTTAAAATGGACATAATAATGCCTTAATTTAGTGTTGAAAAATGTATCCCTTTATATTTTCACACTTATTTGGGTCCTCTTAATTAAATTGAGCCTAATTAGGGCTTAATAAACCATTTTATTCTTTTACAAGCCAAATAAATTATATTTTCTAAAAGGGCAACCCGACAATAATTATTGTCAATACATAACACTTTACCTTGAGCTATGTGTGTTCCAGGATTAGGGATTTGGGACCCATTCATCCATGGTTGGGGTGAATGGGTCCTCCCTAGACTTGTGCAGCTAAATTTAAAATATGTTTTTGGTGGTATTTTAAGGTCCCCAAATACATATTTCAATGTTGGCTTGTGATATTTGAATTTCAAAGGATTAAGAATACATACTTATACATACAAGGTTATTTCACTAAATAAAAATCTAAGAACCTAGCATTTTGATGAGAGAAAATGTATAGAAACTTTGATGACCAAGAGAATTCAAGAGCAGATATATGAGAGATTTATTCCAGCATTCAAAATCCAATCATCATGTAAAAGTCTTCTTACGTCATGCATGTGTTTGGAGCTAACATTGTGATGTAGGTTTCAAGATTCAAGTCAAGCATTCAAAGAATTATTCAAGCATCAAGATCCACATCCATTGAAGCCATTTCATGGAAGTTGTAGACCTTCTAAGATCTCCATTACCAAAGACTTATTCAAGGGTTTGTTGAGTGGTAACATAGCATTGGTCATTATTCATTCTCGGGTTCATGCTTTATTTCAATTCAAGGTTTGATTACCAAAATGAGGTTTGTACAAAGAAAACCCCCATTAACCAAAAACAAAAAAAAATCCCTCTTGTGTTTGTGTTGCAAATGTAGGTTGAAGAAGGATTGAAGACCTCTTAGAGTGCAAGATTGGAAAAGTTTTCAAAGTTGCAAAAGCTGCCAAAGTTCTTGTCAAATCATAAAATCTAACTTGCATGTATGATTTCTAACTTTCTAATAGTGAAACATAGAGAAATCAAAAGCTATAGATCAACATCAAAGGGTCACAAAAGATTTTTGAAAACCCTGACAAAAGAACCATTCGCTCATGGGTGAATGAGTCCTATTTTTCCTTTCAAAACTGACATTTGGTGATTGGTAAACACCTTTCTTCCCTTCTCAGATCTACAATCAATTTTCTAGTTCTTCTAATATTGAGTTTCATATTGTCATTTCAGGTTTGAATTAGCATAATTAGGTTGATTTTCTATTTTTAGTTTTTCTCCCAAAAGTGTTGTTTGAACCTGACCTCGTCTTCAAAGCATAAAGAAATCAATAGGTTCTCACATCGAGTTGATTCATCTAAGGTTTTTTAGTTAATTATTTTTTCAAATCTCATTTCCTAATGAAATGGAGTAAAATAGGTCTATCTCTATCATTTTGGTGAACCCCCTTAGATCATCACCTAATTTTTACATTTCATTTTGTTTGACCCGACATTTGAACATCATAACTTTCTAATTTTGGAGTCTATTTTCAACCCTAGATCTAGGATTTGCATTATTACTTTGCATTGCATTGCATTGATTTGCATCTTATTTAGGGTTGTTTACTTGCATTAGTTTACATCTCATTTAGGGTTTTAGGTTTGCATGTTTGCATGCTTTAAAATCTAGAAAATTCAAAAGTCACAATCATTTTGTATAGCGTTTATATAACATTACATGATCAATAACTGAAATTAGAAAATTGAATCAAAACCGCATCTCAAATTAGGTCTTTTTGCTTGTCATTTAGCATTATTTTGCACTTGCATTTAGACGTATTTTCTTAGAAATCTAAAACTATAACTTCTTGTTTGAAACCAAAATCTAAAAAACACAAAAGTCAACTCAGAAACTTGTAAATTCATTTTAAAAACCTTGAAGTGAGACCCATTCACCCATGGGTGAATGCATCCTTAATTAGGGTTTTCTCAAAAAAATTGAGAATCAAAAACATTATTTCTAGATTATGTGTTCTTGCATTTGGTTTCATGTTTCTATTTCAAGATTTTCTATGTTTCTAAAATTATTTATATTAAGGTTAATTTTTCGAATTCAATGCATTGTTTGAATTTAAAATTTCATTTAAAGGACATCATTTTTTAGGTTGTGCATAGTGTATCAACGAAAATAGGGCGCCCCACCTTTTAGGAGATGGAGCACAAGGATAGGATTCATATTTCACTATTATTACATTGAAGGAAACCCTAGATACCTCCATCTAGGGATGGAATGAGAGAAATAGATCATGAAATAGGGTGTCCTAGGTTATGATTAAGGATTAAAAGAGGGTTCACCACTAAGCTAGGGCATGGAAATAAAAGAAATGAATGTAACATGCAAAGTACTATACAAAACCTAACTAAATAACCTAGGAAAGTATAAAGATGCATCTGGAAGAAGGATAAGGTTAGAACAAGCTTGAAAACCCTAAACTCTTGATGTTCAATGTCCATAAGGGCTCATACGCTAGTATGGAAAATTTAGTCCTAGAATAGGATTTTTGTACGAAAATTGGAAGCTCATAGTGGATGATTTGAATTCACTAAAATATAGAAAATTTACTATACTAGGACTCATATGCTACAAGTGGCATATCAGTCCCACTCTACTTTATTAGAGGATTAAGACCTAAATCTACTCTTCTATATGTGCTCTTCCTTGCACACTTCTTTTCCAAAATTGAAACCCCGATTTGCAACTTGTAGGTGACTTTATGTGAAGATAGAAACCTTGTGACTACTTGAAAACTCTCTTCAACCTTGCAACCTTAAACATATATTTTAAGATGATGGAATGCTTTATCTTTTTTTTTCTCAATTAGGGTCTTTCACCTAATGGAAAGAGATAGATTCCACACCCAAAATCTACATGGTTGACTCAAATAGAGGATTGTATGATGTAATGAAGACTAAATTCAATTATGTAAATGAAAATAATGATGTAATTGACTAATTATGAATGCAAAACTAATCTAATATAATTTTTTTGAAAACACTGTGAGGTTTGCAAAATGCTTAAAAAGATAAACAAAAATGCAAATGAAACTAAATAGAAAGTTGAATTTTAGAATGTGTGCACTTGAAATATGGATGGAGATTGGAAATGACTTTTAAAATGCTGCTGATGCTAATTTTTATGCGTAGTGGGACTCATTCGCCATTCTGGGTGAATTAGTCCTAGTTCTATAAAACTATTCCAGAACCCATTTTAAAAAAAGGTTATCTAAAAATGCAAAAAATAAAAAAAATTGCTTGGAAGTGGGACTCATTTTCCAACCATGGTGAATGAGTCCACTTTTGAATTTCTAAAACTCCAAAAGTGGAAATTGAAGTCCCCAATCTGCTCTTCGGATCCTAATAGGCTTCTGCCTCTGAAAGTCTGATTTCCAAACCTAAAAGTTAATTTTTGTTGATATTTTTCCTTGGAAAATGAAAAGAAGACTTAAAAAACTTTTCAACTTGTTCTTCAATGATTTCCAAGCTTCCAAAATTCCTAAATCTACAAACACACAAGACAAGAAAGAGAAATGTTGGATATTAAGGCATGAGGTGTTTCCTTGGTCAAACCCCTTTGTAGGTAATTAAACCAAAATGGAGAAAAAATGTAATGAAGCATGAAACAATGAAGTCAATACCTTTCCATGATGATGGATCTTGAATGTCTATAGCAAAACATGAATAATTTTCCCTTGAATGTTTGAAAATTACTATCTTAATTACTTTAAATGATAAAACCCTAACTTGCTTGACTTGAGATGGAGGAATGATGGATGGATAATGAAGAATGGTTATTATTTAGGTTTTGAGACTTTATTTTATAGGAAATTCACCTTATTCACCCATAAATTAGATCCCTAAGGATGACATGTAAAAATAATAAACTTAAATTTTAGTTTCTCTCGCTCAAAACTAAAATTTCACCCAAATGGGACTAATTTTCCACCTTGGGAAAATCAATCCCACTTGGCTGGGACTCATTAACCACAAGTAGTGAACTAGTTTCAGTGGGGCCCATTTGACATCCAGATTCTTAGGAGATAAGAAAATAAGGTTTATACAATGTCTATGTCATTTATTTCATTAAATATTGTATCAGGATGCATAATATGGGGTAATAGGTTCCTATTAATGGTGATGTGAAGGTCAATTAGGACTTGGGACACAAAATTCAATGTGAAAGTGTGATTAAATACACTTTACAAAACTAAAATGAGGTCCACATAGCCTAGAAAGGTACAAGAACCAATGAGAATGTGCAAGAGACATTGCAACACTAGATTATCATTAAGTTTATTTTACAAGACTTATAGATTGATGTGAGGATGTAATTAAACACATTTTATAATGTTGAATTAGGGGGAAATGGGTTCATTAAATCTAGAAAAGCATGAAAGTCCTCTACAAAACCTTTACAAGACACTATTAGATGCATTTTATTTTATTTGCACTTGTCCAAGACCTAGTGTGGATGTGTAGAACACTGAATCAAGGCATCATTAAGTCCAGTTTATCATCAATTATTTCCCAAATCAATCAAGTTTCCTTTTTGCTCAGTACATTTTTCCTCCACTTTAGTGAGATGATGAAATTTCTTCAAACTCATGCTAAAGTAGAAATTCACCAGATGTGTGATCATACCAATGCAGACGACAAAGGATGACAAAGAGAAAAGGAGATTGTGGAAGCCCCCAGGATCCAAGATACTATGTCATGCCAACATAAGGGAAAAAGAACATAAACATTGCCTCAGGATGCGTAATATGGGTTAATAGGTTCCTATTAATGGTGATGTGAATGTCAATTAGGACTTGGGACACAAAATTCAATGTGAAAGTGTGATTAAATACACTTTACAAAACTAAAATGAGGTCCACATAGCCTAGAAAGGCACAAGAACCACTGAGAATGTGCAAGAGACATTACAACACTAGATTATCATTAATTTTATTTTACAAGCCTTGTAGATTGATGTGAGGATGTAATTAAACACATTTTATAATGTTGAATTAGAGGGAAATGGGCTCATTAAACCTAGAAAAGCGTGAAATTCCTTTACAACACCTTTACCAGACACTATTAGATGCATTTTATTCTATTTGCAAGGGTCTAAGACCTAGTGCGGATGTTAGAACACCGAATCAAGGCCTCTTTAAGTCCAATTTATCATCAATTATTCCCAAAATCAATCAGGTTTCCTTTTTACTCATTACATTTTTCCTCCAATTTAGTGAGACGATGAACTTGCTCAAACTCATGCTAAAGTAGACATTCAAGAGATGTGTGATCATACCAATGTAGATGAAAAAGGATGACAAAGAGAAAAGGAGATTGTGGAAGCCCCTAGGATCCAAGATACTATGTCATGCCAACATAAGTGCAAAAGAACATACACAAGGCAATTGATTTGTAGCAGGACAAGATACATGATCATACAATGGAAATAAATAGAAGAGTGAAAATAAAAAGGTGGATCAATCTTCAACCATTTTTCTAGCTAGTTGTATATCAGATCTAGGTTGTTTGTCGAAAATACATACTCACTATGAGGTGATGAAACTCTTGGTTGTCTACTAGGTGAGAAATCCTAGAAGTTGAGACACATACAAAACTCTTGTTTCTCTACTCTAGGTTGCATACACTTTACAAAACTAAAATGAGGTCCACATAGCCTAGAAAGGCACAATAACCAATGAGAAAGTGCAAGAGACATTACAACACTAGATTATCATTAAGTTTATTTTACAAGCCTTTTAGATTGATGTGAGGATGTAATTAAACACATTTTAAACTGTTGGATTAGAGGGAAATGGGCTCATTAAATCTAGAAAAGCGTGAAATTCCTTTACAACACCTTTACCAGACACTATTAGATGCATTTTATTCTATTTGCAAGGGTCCAAGACCTAGTGTGGATGTGTAGAACACCAAATCAAGGCCTCTTTAAGTCCAGTTTATCATCAATTATTCCCCAAATCAATCAAGTTTCCTTTTTACTCAATATATTTTTCCTCCAATTTAGTGAGATGATGAACTTGCTTCAAACTCATGCTAAAGTAGACATTCAAGAGATGTGTGATCATACCAATGTAGATGACAAAGGATGACAAAGAGAAAAGGAGATTGTGCAAGCCCCCAGGATCCAAAATACTATGGCAACTACTTTGTAGCAAGACAAGATACATGATCATACAATGGAAAGAACTAGAAGAGTGAAAATAAAAGGGTGGATCAATCTTCAACCATTTTTCCAGCTAGTTGTATATTAGATCTAGGTTGTTTGTTGAAAATACATACTCACTGTGAGGTGATGAAACTCTTGGTTGTCTACTAGGTGAGAAGTCCTAGAAGTTGAGACACATACGAAACTCTTGTTTCTCTACTCTAGGTTGCATACACTTTATGAAACTAAAATGAGGTCCACATAGCCTAGAAAGGCACAATAACCAATGAGAATGTGCAAGATACATTACAACACTAGATTATCATTAAGTTTATTTTACAAGCCTTATAGATTGATGTGAGGATGTAATTAAACACATTTTATAATGTTGAATTAGGGGGAAGTGGGTTCATTAAGTCTAGAAAAGTGTGAAAGTCCTTTACAATACCTTTACAAGACACTATTAGATGCATTTTATTCTGTTTGCAATGGTCCAAGACCTAGTGTGGATGTTTAGAACACTAAATTAAGGCCTCATTAAGTCTAGTTTATCATCAATTATTCCCCAAATCAATCAAGTTTCCTTTTTACTTAGTACATTTTTCCTCCACTTTAGTGAGATGATGAACTTGCTTCAAACTCATGATAAAGTAGACATTCAAGAGATGTGTGATCATACCAATGTGGATGAAAAAGGATGAAAAAGAACAAAGGATATTGCGCAAGCCCCCAAGATCCAAGATACTATGTCATGCCAACATAGGTGAAAAAGAACATACATAAGACAACTGATTTGTAGCAAGAAAAGATACATGATCATACAATGGAAAGAACTAGAAGAGCGAAAATAAAAGGGTGGATCAATCTTCAACCATTTGTCTAGCTAGTTTTGTATTAGATCTAGGTTGTTTTTCCAAAATGCATACTCACTATAAGGTGACAAAACTCTTGGTTTTCTACTAGGTGAGAAATCCTAGAAGTTGAGACACATACAAAACTCTTATTTCTCTACTCTAGGTTTCTCAGATGCTTGTGTAGGGTCGGAGTTTTTTTCAAGCTAGAAATAAATCTAGTGAAGTATTATGCTTTGTGGTTGGGCAGAAAAGGAACCTGGACCCACTCTTGGTCTCACCTTTGCTGAAGAAAAAGTAGTGCCATGGCGGTCAAGCACTAAGGATTCCTCATAAATGGATACTTTTACACATTTCTTGTATTACTTTGTATGGCTTGCATAGTCAATTTTAAACTTAACTTTAAACTTGAAGTAATAATTGATATGTACTTATATCTATAACATTGAAATAGATGTTATAACACTAGTTGATGTAAAATTTTACATTCGACATTGTAATTACCTTGAAGTAATCTTATTAACATATATATATATATATATATATATATATATATATATATATATATATATATATAATTTCATTATTCTTATATGGAAATGAATTTTGTATTAATATCCTTAATTACAAATGTGAATATTCTTTGAGTTTTTCATGTTTAGTAGGTAAGTTTGATGCATCTTTACATTTGGTATCAGAGCTTAGGTTTCCTCTCTAGAACCTATCAGCTCGCCATGCTCTTTTCCATCTAACTTTATGAGAGTTTAATGTTGGAAATTTTGTGCTACGATGGCACATCATATAATGATTTCTAGGAAGTTAGTCCCTAGGAATGAACCCTATCTCAAAGCCAAAAAGGAAAAAGAATCCATTTTTCACATGGTAAAGGGGAAAAACACTAACACGTGACATTTTTTCGGGTGATAAATAGACTATGAGTCATGCCATCTCTTGAATCAATCAAGAGAAAAGAAGGATGAGGGATGAGGTCAACTTCAACTATCAACATGTGGTCTCTCCAACCTAGTTTGAATCCTTACCACTATCTAGGGATATACCCTCTAAGTGTTGTGTGACTCCTGTGGTCATGGTGTTTAGAGATCCTTAGATTCCTCCTTTGGATGAAGTAATTGTAATCTCCTTGAGTGATGAATCAAAAGAGTAAGCATGAGTGCATCCACCTCTCAAAGCTGAAGAGAAAGAGGAACTAGAAGAGTTTTCCCTATTTAAAAAATGAAAAGTAAACTTTTATGTTTTGGAAAATAGGAACTTATATTCAAAATAAGGATGTAAGAATTCAAAAGTAAATAAAATAAGACTTTGTCAAAAGTTATGGAAAAACTCAATGATATGTGTGTTGGATTGATATGAAAAGTACTAAAAGTTGTTATTTGGAATAACCTTTTGTATTGAAAGCAATCATAATTTTAGAAGACTTTTTTTTTCTGAGCCAAGACGAATGGGACTTGATGAAAACCGTGAAGTGAAAATAACAAAATATTATGAGAGGAGAGATCTCTCTAAGGATGAATGAGTATTTTACAAAAGTAATAATTTACAAGATTAAAATAAGATATTATGACAAGTAGAATAGAAATAATGGTTTAAACTTTAGATGATTCTTTACGGAAGAAGAGAATCAGGAAGGATGTATTAAGGGTAAGGATGATTGCAATGATAATGTTATTTGATTATGGGAAAGTTTATTTTTAGAAAATTCCATTTCTTTACTAATCAAGATGTGTGTATGAACCATGTGATCTTTAGGGAATGCATGTTATGCTACCTTAAGGGTTTTTGATATGGACCTAGGAAAAAAGTTGCTTGATAAGTCACCATGGTTAGCCTTATTGACAAGGCAGGAGTATTCGATATCATGAGAACTTATGAGTCCTATATGCTAGATTTATATAAATTATATTTATAAATATCAACTTTTGTAAGTAATGCACTTGTGACTAATTTATATTTGGTTCAAGTAATGCACTTATGAATGTTTTATATTCGGTTTGAGGAATGCACTTGGATAATTATTTTTTCATACCTAGTGTACAACTATGTGTGTGTGTCATTGAATGGTGGTTGTGATTCCCTTTTATAGAATGTGACTTTTGTTGTATGGCATCTTTAGTGAAGTTGAATGGTTAAGTAGATGGATCTCATGTTTTGTGTGATTGTCTTAAGATGACTCATTGTTTTCCATGATTGAACGTGTTCTCTTACTTACCTCGAATTTTGGAATCCAAGTATAGTTTAGTATTTTACTCCCTCGCTTGTGACTAGAATCAGTCACATATTTCATGTGTTATGTAACTTGTAAAATTTGATATTTCAATTCTATTTTATTCAATTTAATTAGATTTTATAAAGGCTAGCACTAAATTTTTATTTTTGTTTGTGAATGTGGATGTTAAATCTGCAAAATAGTTAAAATTTCACACACACATTAGCATGGTTAGTTATTTAAAGTAAAGAAAATATAACATCCCTCTGAAATACCTCAACATACCTCATAATGCAATCAAAGCAACAAAGGATTATATAAACTAATTGAAAGAATACAAGAAAGCATGATGCATACCTATCCCATACTGGATTGGTGCTACTTTGATGTGGAAAGTAACCCTTTCCCAACCCTTGATAAGCCAAATGATGAAAATACTTTCAAGATGCTATGAAGATGGTGAATTCAAAAGTGCATAACTTGTGTCCCATTGTGAGAAGAAAAGCCTCTTATTTATAGGTGAGATTGAGAGAAGGAGATGCAAAATGGATGAATGTAGGACTAATCTCGAGCCAATGACAAGATGCCACTTGTCAAGATGTGAGACGATCAAGGGTAAGTACATTTTGGAAAATGTGCCAATAAATGACATTAGGTGGCCTTTTTAAATTTGAAATTTGGCTTGTTGGAGGGAGAAGAAAATATCTTAAATTCCAAGTGGGAGACATGTAAGAGGGGACTTAATGCTATGTTGGAAGGGACAAGTCATTTGAGAGGGAGATTTGAAATGGAGGAATATTCCACTTTTATGCCATGTTGATGGAAAATGAAGATTTAATAAATTAATTAAAATCATTTATTTGTTCAAGTGGTAAAAGCTAAAGGATGGGACTTGCATTAGATTTAACCTTAATCATGATTTATTTAACTTAAGTGAAGATTAGGTGATTTTACTT
Organism: Sequoia sempervirens; assembly: GCA_007258455.2. Taxonomy (NCBI): domain Eukaryota; kingdom Viridiplantae; phylum Streptophyta; class Pinopsida; order Cupressales; family Cupressaceae; genus Sequoia; species Sequoia sempervirens. Next base: position 38,097,422 of record VDFB02000017.1, on the reverse strand, counting down.
TTGACTTAGATTTATGGATTGAAATAAATCAAAAGGAGATGGAAAATGATTTAGACTTAGTTAAATAAATATTTTGATTTATTTAGCTAAAGGAGGTGATGTTAGTATCGAAGATGGATTTATTTAATTTAAATGGAGGACTTAGAATTTCATAAAAAAAAAGATGATTTATTTAATTAAAGGGGGAAAATGATGATAAAGGGATGATTAAGGATAACATGGAATTATTGAATTTGGATTAGATATATGATTTCAATTTCGCATGTCTACATTTTTCCCCTCTTTGAAGTAACGTACTTGTTGTGTTGGTTCAAATGATAAACATGCCATGATAAAAAAAAATTTAAAAATGGTTTTTTTTCGAATGCCCCAATGGAAAGAAGTACATTGGTACATTTCCCCCTTGAGAGATCGAATGAAAAGATTCGATTTGATGGCTGATCTCACGATAAAGAGGTTCAAGATGGACGTATGGATGGTTGTAAGGATGATTCAAATGAGATTGTTTTAAGATGCTAAGAATAACCAATCTATATTATCCTAAACAACTTAAACAAGTATATGATGTGATGATGCCTAATTGATTATACAATGGATATTTTATGCAAATGTATGGTTTTATGAGATGCTTAGACTAAAAAATCAATATTATGATGATGAACATGTATATGAGATGATTAGTATGATATGATATGATGTCCAGTATGCTAATAGTTTGTGGATGCAAGATGGATACATTGGCAATGATGATTAACTACCATTGTATGATGTTAGTGCAGAAAAAGAAGAAATGAGTTGATGACAAGAGGATTCAACAAGCCAAATTTATTAAAGATGATGATGAGAGATGGATGATTTGCTTATCAGGAAATGGGACTTTAAAAGGGTCACTTACCTTATGTTTGATAACACACATAAGCATGATGCATCAAGGTATAAAGAACTAGGATGGCGTTGCACTTAGTGTGATGGAATCTGACTCGAAAAATAGATATGAGTATTCTTGTTCACACTTGACATATAGAAACCTTACTAGGATGAACCTAACAAAGAAAGTATTCTCCAAGTTATAATACAAGAACATCCAACAACCACAGTAGACCAAAAGATAATGATCGATGCCCCATTCATTTCTCTCTAAATCGCTTTGATTAGACATCATCGAGAGGTCATTGGAATAAGTGCAATAAGATAAACCAAAAAGGAAAGATCAAGAACACAAACAAGTCAATCTTCTTCATACCTCTAGCCAAAGGAATTTTTTTTCTTTAGGATAAGAACTAAAACAATTTCCAATAGATAATTCCCATTATAGGAAGGATACATCCTAGGACATGTTAGTGGATGGTGGCACATCGTTTTGTTTATCTAAAGTGTTTTTCCAATAGATAATGCCCATTGTAGGAAGGATACATCCTAGGACATGTTAGTGTATGGTGGAAATTTCATAGGTTTTTCAAAAAGGCTATTGATATAAGGTCGATTGACATGTTTGTGAATGATCAAGACTTTGATTTTGCATTTGAAGTTTTCTTTTGTTGATTATTGTTCTTGTTTCTATTTTTTTTCCAAAGGGTGAGGGTGATGATTGTTTATTATGGATGATTAATTTAGTGTAGGTGAAAGCCAAATGGGATGGATGGGTTTATCAAATATTTGGATGTTTTTGTAGTTTCTAAAATTTTTTGAGGGTTTTTTTTGTATTTTTGGTTTATTTGAATGTTTTCAGATTTTATGAGATTTTATGAATGTTTTTGGATTTTGATGTCTTGGAGGCTAATCAAAGATTAGCCTTTCCTATGTTTAAGCTCAGAGACGATGTAGTTCAAATATCATTTTTTTCATGTTTTCTAACTTCTTTATTAGTTTTTGGATTTTTATTTTATGATGTTTTGGTATTTTTTTATGTTTTTCAATTTTCACATGATTTTGATGATTTGGATATGTGTGATGATATCAGTGCTTTATCTTGGGATCTTGTTGAAAACCAAGCTCGTGTTGATTGATTAGATTGATGGATTGATGATGATAAGATTGTTGAGGATACACAATAATGAAAGGATAGTGTTAAGCAACACAAGGATTAAGATGGGTATCCCAAGATGATGAGGGATTGATGATGGTAAAATTGTTGAGGATACACAACAATGCAAGGATAGTGTTAAGCAACACAGGGATTGGGAAGGATATCCCAAGTTGAAGATTTTTTTATTGGATTTGATTGATCATGATTGATGAAGCTTGATTTGGAACAAAATTTGTTCAAATGATTTGATGTGACGTTAATGTGAAAATTAGATGCAACTGATATCGATTGTTTGGATCGATGTTCGATTGAAGATAAAACTTGATAAGGAACATCTTCTTGTCAAAATATCCCATGGGCTAGTGATTTGGATTTTGGATCACAAATACTTGGACCAATTTGATTTCACATTTTCCAATGTTTGGATCACCACATAAGTTGGAGGATATATGTAAAGATTTATTCCTGAAGCAAGATATAAATATCTGCCCCTAATATCTAGCAATGTATGGAATGTAATGCTTGGATAGGTGTATGGATGGAGAGATATGGATTATCTTGCACTAAGATAAGGTGTTCGAACAAAGGATCCTCATTTGGATAATGTTTCATGGCTCAAATAATGTTGGATCAATGAAAATGACCCATGTCAAGATGTTTACCATAAGAAAGTGTAAAGTGTGCACCAAACTTTGTCAAGTTCAAGATAACTCGGACTATGGATGCAAAATGGACTAGATAAATGGGTAATGGATGAATGGATTTATTATGGCTGAGATGCATAGAATGATGGGTTTATTATTGATGGGATGATATTTTTTCACATGAATCAGCACACACAGTTGCTCAATTCTACACGTGATGCCTATTTGCTAGGTTTTCATCATGGTAATTGTCCAAAGGGCCACCCATGTGGTTTTCACTAGAAGATGTTTTTTTCCTTTACTGTTTTCAATCCTTTTTCCTATTTTTTTTGGATTTTCATATTAATTATTTTTTATTTTTTTGTGAAATATTTAAAGCTCATGTTGAATCACTTGGTGTTGTCAATGTAGATTGTTCTGTCATAATGTGCCATCGATATCCTACTTGAAGAAGCTTCATTGCCAAGATATGTGCACTTGAAAGAAACTTTTGAGATTCCTAATCTACTTTGTTGATACTAGAGTTAACTTTGTCTTTGTGCACACATCACGATAGACCGCCTTCTAAATCCTTATGATGAAGGGTTGTTGCCAACACATGGTCAATGTGAGAATTGGATATCATGTGTAGAGGCATGGATGGAGTTTGTTTAGGAATAAAAGATGGATTGGTTGATAGTTTGGAACCATTGACTCACCAAAATTGGGAAGATGAGCAATAATGGGTGGATACGAAAGTGTGCATGGAATTAGGACTAACTACTTGATATACTTTGTATGTCACTTGGGAAGCCTTTTTTTTCCATTTTGGACATCTTTGATGAATACTTTTCCCTTTTTTACTTTTCCCTATAGTTACTTTGACTGATGGAGTTTGATAGGGATAATCTTTATTTGTATTCTTTGGTATCCATGTGTATTTAATTTTTCCATTATGCTTCTCTGCTTATCTTGCTTTGATAATGTTCTTTATTCTTTGATTCAAATCTTTCTTTTGATGTTGGTCCCTATTCATGGATGAGGTGATGGGTGGATGAATATTCATGGTGTGGCTAGTTGTAGTATTGGCATCAGTTTCATCATAAGAATTCTTCGTGCTTCCTATATTGACATTTTCTTGAGACATTGTTGCCCCTAGTATGGTGGTAGTAGCACATTTGTTTCTTGATTCTGCTTGTTTTGAGATGTCTTGTTTAGTAAGCATGCTTTGATAAATGACCACTGTAGATGATGGTATTTCAATTTGCTACTTTGCTGACTCTAGAATATCCTATTTTTTCTAACCTATTTCCTTGAGTGGATAATGCTGGATATCTTCATACATGATGTCCTTAGTCTGAATTTGGGATATATCTGATCCTACTATTGATAATTCAACTTGACTATAGGAATCAATAACCTTCTTTTTTTGTGTAATAATTTTAGGAGTAAAGGAATCCTTTTCTGAATCCAGGTCATCTACATGTCCATCCAAAGAAAGAATCTCATGGGTAGATGGAGGAATATGTGCTATGTGGATATGATCATGTTGTATATATATGAGGGTATCCATTAGACCATTGTAGTAGCTTGGAGATACAAACTCTTGATCTTGAGTGATTTCAAAATTGCTTTCAACATGCTTTGGATCAAATTCTTACAAATGGTTATTAGATATCTACCTTAGGCATAGGAAGTGGCTCAATATCCTATTGATATTTGAGTGAATTTGGATCAAGTGTTAAATTGAATATTCATTCAATATCGACAATCATGAGGTTGAAGGATGTCAATATGTCTTGGAAAGGACCATTGGTAGACTTTGGTGAGAGATGTTGATCATGCTTTAGAATAAATTTTTGAGATATGTCCTCTAACTCCTTAGGTGATGTAGATACATTTTCAACATGGTCATTGGTCAATGGATCATTGATTATAGCATCAAATAATGTTAACACTCCTTGAAATAGATCATTGTCAGATATTGTTGAGGGATTTTTATCATGATCAAAAAGTGACTCTTGATGTATATTGATTTCATCTTCAGATGAGGTAGAAACATATTCAATATCTTGATCATTATTTTCAACAATTGTGGTGGGGAGATATTCAATTCCATCGTTAGTAGTTGAATCCTGATCATTGTCCTAAATAGTTATTATTTTTTGATCAATTAGGTCTTGGATGAGATTTTTTATTTGAAAACAATTTGATGTTGTGTGTCCCTTTATTTTTTGATACTGACAATGGTTCTTCTCATTATACCAAGGTGATTTTATGTCTAGTTCTTGATAGTTCTCATAGGTGGGTATTTTAATGAGATTTTCCTACACCAACTATTGCATGTCTAATTCGATTGGTTTCCCAAGTGGTGTGTATTTTTACTTGTTACCTTTTGAGGTTTGTACTTTAAATTGACCTTGTAGTGATTGATCCTTGAGATTTGGTGATTTATCTTTGAGATGTGGGAGTTGAATTTGTTGATGTGGTTTATATTGATATCTAACTTCTTGACATTGGAGATATTGTTCTTGATGTAGCTGTGGGAACAACTTAATGCTCTGATGACATGGTTCAACCAATGGTAGAGTGTATTTATTTTGGAGTGAATATGTGTCTTGAAAAAATGAGTCAATTATTTTGGTAAGTGAAGTAGTTTAAAAAGATCTTGATTTTGATATTGACACCCTTGATATAGTTGATTTTGCTTTTTTTTCTAGGAAATTTGGAATGCATACTTGTGGTGTTTGTACAAGATCATGGAAAAATTGACTTTGGACAATGTTCTAATTTGGGATGATGTTCAAATTTGGAATTATAGGTTGAAATTGAACATTTTTGTGGTTGGAAATCACATTGCCTTGATTTAGGTAACTTTGATTTTACATGGTGTTATCTTGAATTTGATCAATACATGGAGTTGTTAACATTTTGTTTGGACTTTGAACAATATTTGTGTGATTTGAAAATATATCCATCCCAAAATTCACCAAGTGTGGATTTGAAATGTTCGTATTTGGAAAACTTGTACTTGGCATGTTCACTTTTGACATGTATTGATTTGGCGGGATGATGTTTTGTGGAAGAATCATGCATTATGTGTTTTGTTGATAGATTTTCATGTTTGGAATTGGATTGAAATCTACCATTTGGAAAGGTGTTCTAAAATTTTGACTGGGCACACTCACATTTGTTGTATCATTGAGGTTTGTAGGAGATACTGATCCCATGTATGGATTGTATAATTGTGAGTTTTTATAATCCATTGGTTTTGTAAGGCCTTGAAAGTTTGGTTGATTTGGATTTCATGATGTATGGAGCAATTTTATATTCAATGTTCATCTTGTGTTTTGACCTTGTTGGAAAAGTGAACCCCTAAGGAATTTAGGACCAATCATGAGATGAAGGATTAAAGGGGTGAATGATATGGGTGTCAAACTTTTTAGGAACTTTGGATCAATGCTATAATTAGGGTTTGATTTGGATTGTTTTGATTGGATAATGAAATTGTAAACCCAAAGATTTTAGATGTGATATTTAGGATAAACTTGTTAAAAGAGGTGATAATTTAACTAAGTGTGTGTGGAAGGATTCATCCAAAAATACCTAACTAAACAAATGATTTTTATCTGGTTTAAGGATGTACCTAAGTCTAGATAATTTGATGTTTCCAAAGCTCTAAAATTGTTTGGGGGATGAGATGATAAATGTTTGGAATGGATGAAGTGTTTGATTTGATCCTAAATGAACCTAAGGAGAACCTTGTTTACAAGACCAAGATATTGAAGAACATGCTTCTCCTTAAGAGTGGTTCAAACCAAGAGACCAATGTTTGCATGAAAACCATATGACCAAAAGATGCCAAGAATATGTGTGGGGTTCAATTGATTTAACTTTTCTTAATGAGTTCTTTATTATCACAAACACACTCTTGATTAGCTTTTGAAACTAGATGTCCAATGTACTAATTCTCTTTCATCCCACAAAGTGCATTATGTGGAAATCAAGGAAATCAAGGAAAAGGTTACGTAATATTGAATTTAGTAGGAGAAAATTGAGATGAAATCCAAATTCTTAGAAGAATATAAGGATAAGAATCAAAAGAGAAAGTAATATCATGAGAATTTGTTCAAGGATATTTTCTTCTCCTAATGGGTTTGATGCTCATGTTGAATGTTGGTTTTCCAATGTTTTCGATCAAGAAATGATTTTTAATTTCAAGAACAATCATAACCCTATGGATACTTGAGATAGTATTTGTTGAGTCTCCACTTGGACAAGTCCATCTATGCTTACTTCTAGTAGATGGTTATATGCTTGACCATAGAGGCTCCCCCTTATAGTGCACTCACTTCTTGGGTCAGCCAAGCATAAGTACCCATGAATCTCCCATGGAATACTTTACATCTCTACTAAAATCATAAAATTGTGGGGCAACTTCAAAATGACCGTTCTTGTGCAAACAAATAGATTGGTATTTTGGCCTTTCTAAACAAGGGTTTTAATTTGGACTTTCCATTCATGGAGATTAAAGCATGTGGAAAGCGACCATTGATGCCCTTCTCATCGAGACCAACTCTGTGATACTAGCCTTTGTTCTAGTACCCACTTTTATATCCTGGCTAGAAATACACTTGGCTTTAGTGTGTTACCAGTTGAGTCATTCCCTTTGGTGAGTAATTTTTCCCCAAGGTAGGCCCTGTAAGATAAAAAAAGAAGTGAGCAAACATATTCATAACTCGATTGATCTTTGTTGAGAAACAAAGAGAGAATACATGTGATAGGTTTTACTCACACTCACAAGAAGTGTTCCATTTTAATCCCAAAATGAAATATGGAGGTAATTACTTTACCCAACTTAAGATCACCAAAAGGCCTTTTGATTCTCAAGATCGTCATGAGGCACGAGAGAAGTGCATACATCCTTTCAATGGTATTAATTTGAGTAAGAAATTACAAAAAAAAGTATCACATGTTTTTTTTAATCCCACAAAGTAATAATGACTTATTTTTATAGCACCAAAGGAAATGTCAAAATTTTCCTTGTTCAATTGTTAAATCCAGAAACCATTTCTAGTATGTTTGTGTCCTAAAGTTCATTTTAAGCCCTTTTGTAACAATAAATTGAAGGGTTTTTTTTAAGAGCCCAAAAAGATGTGAGTTGATTTAAAACAAAACACTAAAGCATGGAGTGGAAGCCCTTTAAAGAATTTAAAAATTCTTTATGAATTTCAAGTTTCAACACCCAATTTTCTTCAACTCCAACCTTTCTTGATTTCACTTGATTTCAATGCTTCATTCTAATATCAACCTTACCTACGAGCACCAAAAAGAAAAATATTAGAAGTGAGATTTATGATGAATACATTTTCAAACAAAATGATTGCATTTAATGCAAGAGTTTCTCTTCCTTCAAAACTTTAAAAAGAAATTATAAATCATCCATTGATAATCTCTTAAATGAATGTTAATCCACAATAAAGTTGGATTGATGATATTTTTAATGTGCACCAGTCCACAATAAAACCTGCTTGTATACCATGCTTCCTCAAGTCATAAAATCCAACTTAGTCAAGAGATATAAATTAGACATGTGTCAAAGCCCGTGAATTGAAAAGACAATATGATTGATGTTGCATCAAAGAAATAAATACTTTAGAGAAATTGTAGTTTTCTATTGAAGTAATTTCATTTGTAACGAAATGGTATATTTAATTATAAATAAAAGGAGATACAGGAATTTACATCTTCAGCTGAAATAGTCCATATTCTATCATAATCATATGAAATAATATAAATTGGTTTGATTTAATGTGTGTGTGTGTGTATAATTTCTCAGAAAAATCACTTTTGCAATGAAATAAAATAACCACTTTCATCTAGATATAATATATGTACACTTTCTCAGAAAAATCATTTTTCCAATGAAATAAAATAACCACTTTCAACTATATATATATATATATATACATTATGTGTAAGAGCTAGAATTAAAATTTTGAAAAGAATAGTTATAAAAATATGACTTAGAGTGATGTATTTATGTTTTTAATTGATGTATTACTGAATATATACATATGTGTATTTGTGAATGGACAAGTTTATTTGCTAAAATGTAAATATATTTTTGAACTGAAAGTATTTTATTTGATTTATATAAATCTATAATTTTTTCAATAAATCATTAAAATTAGAAATAAGATATTAAATTCTTATGTGCAAATAGAAATGTACATATGTGCATTCAAATGCTACTAGTCCTTGGAGTACTAGAAGATTGATCAAATTGAGTCATTTGAGAGATGTTAAACCAAATGTAGAGTTTATTTCTTGTGAACTAATCCCTTATGTAATCAAATAGCGAACCCTTGGAATTATAAGAATACTTTAGAAAGAATAAATATTTAACAAATTAATGAAATCAAATTACGTTATTACATTTAATTTAAAAATAGTATTTAATATACTCCATTGAAGAAAAATATCCTAAGTATGAGATCCATATAGGAGGATAAAAATTTAAGATTTAAATATGAAATTTGTTCTATTTTATCTCTTGATCAATAAAAATATATAGATGTAGATTGCAATTAATCTACGCATATTATGTAAGGTGAATCAATTGGGAATTTTATGAAAAGATAAATAAATGTTAATCATAAGGTCTTTCCTTATTAAAGTTTAAGTTTAATGATGACATTCTTCTCATGCATCATGGTTTATCATGCACGTATGAAGAAAATAGAAATCCCCTCATCTAGTTGAACTTGAGTTTTATTTGCATAAGAATGTATATCATATATATATCCATTAGCTTATATATGTATTCTCATACATAAATGAGCTATACCTTCCAAATTTATTTTTAGTATTATTCACATATTGATAAAACCTCTATGAATCATTGAGTTTAGAAGTAAAAAAAATTGTTTATAATTGCATAGGAATGTGTGCATCCTAGCAGGACTAGAATTAATTTCATGAAGCTTCACGTGATTGCAGTGTACGTGTGTGATATTTGAGAGATAATTGGAAGAAGAATGGTATTATTTGCAAATACTTGGGAGAAATTCATGATAGTGTTGGAACTACCTAAATTTCATATGTAAGGATAATGCATTGGTGAAACTTGAAAATGTTGTGTGAAGGCTTATGTGACTAGTAAAAGAACTTCCATATGCTCCTTGATATGTATGACACTCATGATATCTAGAAATATGTAATGAATAGTCTTATCAACAAGACAATATGACCATTTCCTACAAGGAAGCTTGTAACTATTGAGATTTTGTAGCCAGTAAGGCTCTATCGATGAGGCATTTCATTAAGCCAGTAAAACGCTTTTACGAGTGGTTTTCCATCCCTACAAGGGTTTTACTCTCATGAAATCTTTGTTTTATGGATTCTTTGTGGGTGAATGTATGGTCTTGCTATTTCCTTAATTTTTATTATGACATTTTAGTTTACATGAATTGTTGAGATGATCATTCCTATGTAATCCTACATGGCTAAATCTAATGAAGGCACTGCCTTGTTTCAATATACTTTGATTCATTGATGTATATTGTTCTATTTGATTATAATGGTGAAAATAATTTTGGGAACTAAAGGATATAACTAGTATTTGTGCCTTTCTGGTCGTTACACAAAAGAAGTAAAAGAAGTGCTTCTTGAGAGCACTAAAATAGAAAATACACCCCATATTAATGAAAAAGTGAAAAATGTGCCTCAGTTTGATGAAGAAATCCCTCACATATCCTTCTCTATGGATAGAGGGGGTGAAGAATCCAGTTGGAGAAATGAAGAATTATAAAAACTAGAGACATAAATTGAAGGCTAAGGGCCAATTTGTAGGATGACGAAGGATAGACTAATAAATAGAAAGAAGAAATGGAGGTGCGCATTGCTATTATCTATAAAAGGAATCAGGAAATTACAAAATTAGCCACACAACTAGAGGAAAAAGGAAAGCTTATTGAGCAGTTGCAATTCCAAATCCAACAATGGAATTTACATAGTAAGAAGAACTAGGATGCTCTGTATGAGAAGGAAAAATGCACTGTAGATTTGAAAAGTAATTTTATGCAATTATTCAGTGCCTTTGAAGAAGGAAAGAATTGATAAGAAACTAATTTGAATGCCTTTGTGAGTAGAATTTTGGAGCTAGAACAAAGTTTATAGGAGAGTGGTACTCAACCAATTATGGAATCAAAAGGAACAAAAACTAAAACTATTGTTATAGATTGGTTCCAGGAATGTATCCCCCCTATTCTTATGAAATGGATAGAGAAGTGTTACCTTTTGAAAGATTTCAAATTTGAAAACAATAGGTTAAAGAGGGAGTTAGTAACGTTAAAATAATCTTTCCATTAGGCATATAGGGATAAGCAAGATTCCTATGAAATTGGTGAATTGTTACTAGCTTGTAGAAGACCATCTAGGTTGTACTCCATGTTTCTTAACGAGTAGCGTTTGAGATGGAAATTGCAAAGAATTCTCCAGAACTAGCCTCATGACCTTGATGTCAAGGAGTTTGTAAAAATATTTGTTGTTTCACTCCCTAAACAACAAAATTTTTTGTGCAAATTCCTTGTTCACAATTTTCTCTTAGAAAATTATATAGTTTTCTTTATTAACCTCTTCGTAGGAGAAGAAGAATTAAGATCATTCTTCTCCACTATGAAAAAAAAAATTCACTAGCAAGATAGATCAAGAGAATATGCTCAAGTAGAAATGACTGTAGGGTTGCAAATAAGATACCCTCACAAGAAGCCTCTCTCTTTCAAGAAACAGTTTCTGGGTGTCAAAAGTAAACATGAAGCACATGCCAAATATGATAACAACATTAGGGTGTTCCATGATTACTTTTAGGAATAGGGGCCACATTTAATAGGACTAGCATGGCATGAATGTGAAGAAAGATACACCCCTCTTCCAATGCATCTTGAAAAGAGGGAAATAATTTCCCCTCTCAATATTAGATGGTCCTAGGAAAGAGCAATAGCTTTAATCAAAATTTTGGAAGATTTTAAGACCAATTGGATTGGTATGAGGTACAAACCTCCCTTGCTTTTTTGGGTATGTGCAAGATCATCGTGCAAAAAATAAGCCCTTAAGTGGCAAAAAATTCAGAAAAATCAGTGTTAGGCAACTTGAAATAAATATTTGAATAAGTTATCTATATTATTTCAAAAGTATGTAAGAATAGAATTTGTAGAAAAATGAATGTAGTTTCTAAAAGACTAGGTTTATTTAAAAATAAATAAAATCTATTTGGTGAAAATTTGAAATTTCAATGCAGTAGTACTTAAATTTTAGGGAAAAAATAAGTAGGTGTCTGTCTGACCACCCTAACCATAATAAAATGATAATATTTTTTTGTAAGATTTTATATATAAGTAGAGGACTCATGTCCGGATGTGATGCATATTTTTTTGTAATTTTTTTCCAAGCAAAAAAATTAATTATGAATTTTTATTACAACTTTTAGAAAATATAAAAATCATCTATCGACCACCTTAACTTGGTCAAAACTTCATGAAATTTAATTTTGTTTTTAATCCTATAGTATGTGAAGCATAGAATGTAGCATGTTTTGGATTCAAAAATATTATACCGTTGAAAGTTATAGATGTTTTTCAATCAGCCCTTATCGAGGACTTTAGTCGAATTCTAATAGAAAATGAATAATAATTATTTATTAAATTCAAATTAAATCATAATTTATATTTTTGGAAAGCTGAGAATCTCCTCTAAAAACCCTTTTTGTTTCATTAATTTTGGGTGAAAAAAAAGTTGTCAGCCACATACCCTCATAATATTGCCACTTTTTGGTGCACCATGATCCTGCACATACCCTTTTCCCCACCACCTTTAGTATACACCAACCTGGACAAAAGTGAATATAGTTTTGCCAGATGGAAACAAAGGGTCACTTTTCATCATGGATTCTTGAGGAACCCAGAGACATTGGAAGTAGAGGCAGATGATATATATGATCTCAATGTTAAAATATGAGGAAATGAATAGGAGAAATGATGGACAGGGGCCATATCAGAGAGTAGGAGGACCTAGTCGAAATTAGGAAGGGGACGAAATGATGAGGTAAAAATAACCTCATTGATATAGTGGCCTCAATATATAAATATGAACCTTCCAACCCAAATTACTGTTGGTTTGAATAAGTCTTTTACCTAGTTTATTCCTTTACTAGGGGACTTAATTCACATGTTAAGTTTACTTAGGATATTAGTTGTCATATCTAGATAAGTATTAGTTATCTTATCGAGAATTTCCACTTTCCTAGTTAGTTATGAGTTAGTTGTCTCATGTGATAGGATTAAGACACTTGTCATGATCTTGTCTTATCCTATCTCTCATCCTTGCCTTTATAAGCAAAGCATCTCTAGCATGTATTGCATTGATCATATTGTATCATATTGCAATCCTTGTTTGGTGGAATAGCATCTTTCATTGTTGCTTCTCTCTATCTCTTGTGGAGGTTCTTTGGTGTTGCAGATTGAAGATCTTGGGTTGTTAACTCCAACATGGTATTAGAGCTTTGAATTTGGCAAGCCCCTTCCATTTCTTTATTAGAGAGTTTCCATCAATTTCTATTGTGATTTTTGAGTTTCTTGTATCCTATATTGCATGCTTGCATTTTGGTGAGATCTGGTGATTGCAGCACTTTTGGCTATAGTGGCAGTATTTTAGGCTGTCCCATTGCATCTAGGAGGCTCAAAAAAGTCAGATCTAGCTTTTGTTTCACTCAATTTTTTCACCATTTGTAACTTTGGCAAAGAAGGGTTTCGAGCTCAGATCTGGTGAACAACTTTTTACAAGAGCACTTTGAGCCAAAAAAAAGTCTTCCATTATGTTTGGGTGGCCGTTTCCATTTTTTTTGATATATAATTTTCCTATATTCGACAAAAGTTGTCTTTGAAGCAAAAATTTTTAGTCAAGGAGCCACACAGCCCCCCGCGCAGGTACGACGTCGTTAGAATTTTTTTTTCAAAAAAAATTATATTTCAATTATTTTCTGTCGGCATTTTTAGTTTTTAAAAAAAAAATTATAAAAAATTAGAAAAGCGCATAGCACTTTGTATTAAGTGCTTATAGCGCTGGGCATTTGTTCGCGGGTTTCACACCCACCAGTGAAGTCCGCAGCAGCTTAAGAGCCGCCAACGGTCTTCACCGCCACCAAAAATTGCCGGGTACAGTGCCGCCAGCCCACGAGAGCCGCTAACTGCCACCGCCACGGGCTCCTCCAGCCACCAGACCGCCAGCGGTCCATAAACAGCCCATTTTTTTTACAAAAGACTAGCACCTAGTCACATTGGTGACCGACCGCCAGCCCCCAAGGGCTCAAATTTTGCCCCTATTTAGTGTTTACAGTGCCTAAAATAGGCATTTTTTTCATTTTTGTATAACTTTTCACCACGGAGTTGGATTTTCGCAAACAAGATATCGTTGAAAAGCTAGTTCGATGAACTTCGTAGTGGTGTAGGTCATTTCCTTGATTTTGACTTTTTTTGCCAATTATTTCAGCTTGAATGTACAAGTGCATTTATTGCTTGTTCTTGATGTAACTTTTGCAAACGAAATCAAAATTTGGCCAACTTTTTTTCGAAATTGATCAGAAAATCACAAGGAATCTGTTTGTAACCTTTGTTTTTAGCTTTGACAAGCTCTTTTTTCTAAAATTTTTAAAAATCACCATGTGTTATAAATGGTTGATTTGAGCTTGTCACTTGTAAAAATTGCAAAAAAAATTCATTGTAATTTGCTGGGGGGGTTGCAAAATCAGTTTTAATACATTCTGGGGGGGTGAAAGGCACAATTTAATTGCCACATTGTCCTTTCCCTTTGGTGTTCATGGTGGATCTAAGGCAAACTAAACCACTCACTCCACACAATTATCATACATGGAAGCTAAAAATGACTCAATTATTACAATCTAAGGGTCTATGGCCAATGTTAGATGCAGAACAAGCTGAATTTACAAGGGATTATGAAAAGTTTATCCATAGATGTAAAATGGATGAAGCAAAAGGGATCATTGGATAACATGTATCTGATAATTTGTTGTTTCATATTTCAGAGTGCAAAAAACCTAAGAATGTTTGGGACAAACTTGAAGAATTGTATGGTAAAATAAATCATTTTAGAACCTTGCAACTTCACGCAGAACTTCAATCCCTCTCTCTAGATGCATTTCCTTCAATTCAAGATTTTCTTGCACAATTCAAAATGATTTTGTCACAGTTGAAAGGATGTGGACATGATGTATCTAGTGATGAATGTATCTTCTTGATTCTATCTAAGTTAAAGGACCCTTATCAAGTGTTTTCTTCTACTTTCTATTCAACTATGGATGCAATAGGGAAATATTACAAAATGCCTACATTTGAGTTGTTTTGTGAGCGTCTTACTAGGGAGGAGGCCAAGTTAATTCAGTTGGATGCCTTACCTAATTCTAAGAATCATGCTCTAATGGCTCAATCATCCAAGGGTAAAGGAAAGAACAAGAAGAAGCCCAAAGCAAAATCATCTTCTGGTAGTGAGAATCCCTCCAAACCAAAGCCGAAGAACAATTATAAGTCCACTCAATCTCCTTCTTCTTCTACCTCTAGAGATTCTTCTTCCAAGTCCAAGAAAAAGAAAGGAGATCCTTGTTCATTTTAGGCAAAACTGGGCATG
This sequence comes from Sequoia sempervirens, assembly GCA_007258455.2. Taxonomy (NCBI): domain Eukaryota; kingdom Viridiplantae; phylum Streptophyta; class Pinopsida; order Cupressales; family Cupressaceae; genus Sequoia; species Sequoia sempervirens. The sequence goes on along the minus strand of VDFB02000017.1, from coordinate 38,082,074 downwards.
ATGCATCTCATTACTTTAAGAGATTAGAGGCCTTGGAGGAAGCTATGAAGAAGCACAATATTTCAGTGGCTAAGCCTTCTTCCATGGGCAAAGGGCAAGCTCTTTCAGCATGAGCTATGCATTCACCTTCAGATAGTTGGATTCTTGAGTCAAGTGCTTCACATCACATGAAAAATTCACGTGATCTTCTTGATTCCATAGTTCATACTTCTACTTCTTATATTGCAGTTGGGAACTCTTCACAAATTCCAATTTTGGGGACAGGCTCCATTCAGATGCTAGATGGGTGCATTGAGGATGTTCTTCTTCTTCCTGATATTTCAGCGAATCTTCTTTCCATATATCAGATTTGTCATTTTGGAGATGGGAAGTTAGTTGAGTTTACTCCACAGAATGTGACTATTAGACAGTTACAGGATCCTGAGAAGGTTGTTGCTATAGGGATAGTAGATCATGAGAATCATTTGTATCAATTTGATCAATTTGAGTCTTCATCAGGTTCATGTTTTGTTGCTCATGCTAATTCAATGAGCAAGCTTTGGCATGAGAGATTTGGGCACTTGAACTACAGATATCTTTAGCAAATGGAAGCACATAACTTAGTGGTTGGTCTTCCAAAGATCACTTGCACAGATGGTGTTTGTCAAGGATGTGTTCTTAGAAAGCAACATCAAGACTCTTTTCCTAAGGTTCAAGCTACACGTGCAACCACACCCCTTGAGTTGGTCCATAGTGATCTCATGTCATTCCCAACTCCTTTTTTAGGGGCTAAGTATGTGCTAACATTCATTGATGATTTTTCCTACTAGAAATGGGTCTATTTTCTAAAGCTCAAGAGTGAAGTCCTCACCAACTTCAAGACCTTCAAAACATTTGTGGAGAAGCAGTCAAGTTTTTCTCTTCGACAGATACGCACAGATAATGGGGGGAGTATGTCAATCAGGCATTTCAGGATTTTTGCAGTGAGCATGGTATTCTTCATCAGCACACAGTTCCTTACACTCCTCAGCAGAATGGTGTGGCAGAGAGAAATAATAGGACTCTTAGGGAAATGGCCAATTGTATGATTCAGTCTAGGTCCATGGCTCCTGCCTTTTGGGCTAAAGCTGTCAATTGTGCCAACTATATTCAGAATCGTATGCCCCACAAGGCAGTGTGAAATATGACCCCTGAGGAGGCTTGGTCTCATCACAAGCCTAATGTATCCTTCTTCAGAGTATTCAGTAGTGAGGCTTGGGCATTCATTCTGAATGGTCAGCGTGAATCTATGGAGAAGAAGAGTCAACGTTACGTCTTTGTTGGCTATTGTGAGGATGTGAAGGCATACAAATTGTTAGATCCTAAGACACGAGAGCTTCATTTCTGACGTGAATTTCAGTTTTTTGAGACCTTCACCCAACCAGATCCTCCTTCAACTTCTTCTTCATCACAACCTACTCAATCTTCTTTAGTTGATACTTTGCTACTTGAGGAAGATTTTGATGATGGTCTTGTTGAACCTCCTCCTCATTCACCCACTAGGCCATGATGGGCTCGAGTTACTCTTGAGTAGGCTGGTCCTCTTGTTGGTAATCCCACAGACACTTGCCACACTCATTCTCAGACTTCTGGAATTAGTCTTTTGATTCAAGCAGTTTCAGATGATCCTCAGAAGTTTTCAAATGCTTCAAGTATTCCAGAGTGGGATAGTGCTATGGATGATGAGTATTCTTCCTTGATGAAGAATCATACTTGGGATCTTGTGCCTCTTCCTAATGGAAGAAAGTTGGTTCGATGCAAGTGGGTGTATCATACCAAGTATGTAGCAGATGGTTCCATTGAGAAGTACAAGGCTCATCTTGTTGCAAAGGGGTTTTCTCAGGTTGAAGGAATTGACTATTCTGAGACCTTTTGCTCCTACTGCCAAGATGGATTATATTCGCCTTGTCCTTGCTATAGTTGCATCACACGGATGGTTAGTATTTCAGATGGATGTGAAGAGTTCTTTCTTGCATGGGGATCTTCATGAGGAGATCTATATGGAGCAGCCACCAGGTTTTGTGCAAGGCTCTTCACTTGTTTGCAGGCTTCAACATTCATTGTATGGTCTCAAACAAGCCCCTTGGGCTTGGTATGAGAAGATGGATAGTTTCTTGCTTGCTTCTCACTACACTCGTTGCCATTCCTATCCCACAGTTTATACATAGAGACATGGAGGATCTACTCATACTTGTGCTCTATGTGGATGATTTGATTTGCACAAGGAGTTCTACTTCCATGATTCAGAGTACACAGTGAGCCTTGATGGAGCAATTTGATATGACCGACCTTGGTCTCTTGCATTACTTCCTTTGTCTTCAAATTCATCAGACTTCTGAGGGGATCTTCATTTTCTAGTAGAAATATGCTCTTGATTTTCTTTAGAGATTTGGCATGGTTGATTGCAAGCCTGCCCCTACTCCATTCCAGTCAAGTGTTGTACTATCTTTTAGTTGCACTACTCCTACTGTTGATCTTACCTTGTATTAGCAGTTGGTTGGTAGTCTTTTGTACTTGACACACAGTCATCCTGATATTTCCTTTACGGTTGGACTTATCTCTCACTTCTCACAGGAGCCTCATGAGAGTCATTGGAAGGCCGCCAAGCATATCTTGAGATACATTCAGGGAACTACTCATTTTGGCACTCACTACACACTAGGTGCATCTCAAATTGTGGGCTTCACTAACTCAGATTGGGCTGGTGATGTCAATGATTGGAAGTCTACTTCTGGCTTTGTCTTTTGCCTTGGTTCTGGTCTGATTGCATGGTCATGTAAGAAGCAGACAACTATTGCATTATCATCGACAGAGGCTGAGTATCAAGGTTCCGTGTTGGCTAGTCAGGAGGTTTTGTGTCTTTGTCAGTTGATGACTGAGTTCAGATTCCCTTCCACTCAGCCCACTACTCTTTGGTGTGACAATCAGAGTGCCATTCATATTTCTCGCAACCCAGTGGAGCATCAACAGACTAAGCATATTGAGATCCACATGCACTTCATCAGGCAACTCATCCAGGATGGTGTTCTTAGCTTGGAGTATTTTCCTATAGATCAACAGGTTGCAGACATCTTCACTAAACCTTTGGCATCGCCTCGTTATCTTCAGTTGCGATCGATGCTTGGGGTGAAGGAAGTTGTCCTTGGGGGGTCTTGAGGAGTCCTCCTTCCTTCATTAGTTTTTAGCTTTCTTTACAACATTTTCTCTCTTTTGGAGAGGAGTTTTCTCCCATAGGGTTTTTCTCCTTTTCTCCGCTTATGAGAGTTTTTTGTTCTGTACATGGGTACCTCATCAGGCCTAGTTGTCAAGACCCATCTTTTGCATTATGCATTGGTTTGTACCTCCCTAAGTTGCACTTAAGGGGGGGTGTTGGTGTGAATAAGTCTTGTACCTAGTTTATTCCTTTACAAGGGGACTTAATTCACATGTTAAGTTTACTTAGGATATTAGTTGTCATATCTAGATAAGTATTAGTTGTCTTATCTAGAATTTCCACTTTCCTAGGTAGTTATGAGTTAGTTGTCTCATGTTATAGGATTAAGACACTTGTCATGATCTTGTCTTATCCTATCTCTCATCCTTTCCTTTATAAGCAAGGCATCTCTAGCATGTATTGCATATTGCATTGTATAGTATTGCATTGATCATATTGTATCATATTGCAATCCTTGTTTGGTGGAATAGAATCTTTCATTGTTGCTTCTCTCTATCTCTTGTGGAGGTTCTTTGGTGTTGTAGATTGAAGATCTTGGGTTGTTAACTCCAACAATTACTCTGCCAATTGATTACATTTAGGAAAAATTATTGCTCTTCTTTCTACGAATAATTGTACAAACTTATTTCTTGGATTTGATAAAATTAAACTAACTTATGTTGATTTAATGGTTTAGTCTTGAGTATTTCATGGGTAAACTCCACCACCATTCGCCATTCCAGTCAGAAGGGAAATGAATGCAGGTCTCATACTTTTGAAAACTAGTGAGCGAGTACTGGAATTTGAATCCTCTTTAATATTGTAAATCATGGACTCTTAATTACCTTTTACTATGGGCAATACATCAAAAAACTTGATCAACTGAAAAATAGGATTTTTTTTTGTCATTTTTCATATAAATATGTAACTGTTAAAAACAATAAAAAAAGAAGAAGATTATCGTTATGTTGTCAATTTTTCTTTTGGAGTAAAAACTACCATATGAATATGAGTTTCAGTTTTCCCACCTTTCTTTGAATTACTATGTAATATGGATGCATCTGTGGAATGAAGTAATACAAAGAATTCTCTAGTGCATGTGATCTAAAGTAGCAGTAGATACACCAATGAGCTGGCCACTCAAGGGTTAGAAATAGATAGATAAGTATTTGTTTCCTATTATGCATTTTCCTTTGATAAAATAGAAGTTTCATTTTCATTTTATTTCCTTTCATACATGTTATACTATTAGTGTTGAGCCTGTAGGTTGTAACTGAGTCCATAGCTCCTAAGTTTACCATTTGAATGTCTGAAGAACCTTTCTTCAGTTGATTTTTATTAATGGTTTTATGTTTAGCAGCTAGCTTATGATTCTCTGCAGTAGATAAATGTTTCCTAATTTCTTTACAAGCTTTACCTCTGCAGCATTTTGTACATTCTTTAGGTTAATTATTTCTATTCTTTCTAGTTTAATAGTGATGATTTTCATATTTTTAGTTTTTTGTCTTATGATTTGAGTTATTTTCTTGTTTTCTAGATAGATTATTTATCGTTTTCTAGATTACAAGCCCTTCATATTAGAATTTTCATTCAGTAGATTAGTGCTTGAGAGAGAGAATTCAAGATGTCCTATATTCCATATAGCCATTGGATAGTGCCTTGTTGAAATATTTATGTGTTTATCTACTAAAGTGTTAGGACCTGATGACAACCTGTCAATGATGATGGATCTTGAATTGTTGCAACAAATGGTGAAGAAATCTACCCCTGGAATGCCTTAGAAATGCCCTTGAATTCTCTGTTGAAATTCTTGTGAATCCCTAGAATGTTTAATTGTTGATACCCTAGGTTGATATCCTAAAGGCTTAGGTAAATAATGATTTGAGACCTTTTTATGGAGGAAATATATCCAACTTACTGTTTATTAGATTCTAGAGGTCGACATTCATGAAATTTGAACTTAAAACCATAATTTCATGCTAAAAACTTGAAAAAGAGGCTAGATGGGACTAATAGACCACTTGTGGCATAGAGATCCCATCTAGATGGGACTCATATGCCCAAGGTGGTGGGTGATCCCACAAAACTAGTTTACAATTTCTAGGAGATTTTGATTTTTGCTAAACTCAAATATTTTTGGAAAATGTAATGATTTAAACCATAAAAAGTTCCATTTAAAACATTCCAATTGAAGAGGGTTTGATCAAACTACCTTAGATTAAACCCCCTTGGATAGAACCCTGCTAGTTTTAAACCATACCTATAATAGAGTCTCCTTTACACCTATCAAAATGTTGATAAAAAACCACTTTTGATTTACCTTTTGGGGGATCAAATGAATTCATTTAAAATTTACCTTTCATAAGTGTGTAGACCTTATTATAAGCTTCCCAGAAAGTATAACTTTAAATAAATTTAATTTAATTATTATATTTATTTATTATTTCTTGTGAATGTAGGTTTTTCATTGAAAATCAAGCTCTCTGTTCAGCACATGTGAAAAAATACAAGATTATTAGAAAAATTTGAAAAATATGAGTTCACCAGATATTGAAGTCCTTGATCCAACAAAAAAAAATAAAAATTTGACACATACAAAAAAATGTGTTATATAGTTTGTCTATCTTTGAATTGTAATTGGTTTGACTTCAAAACTTGATTAAGGAAAAATAATTCAATAAAACATTATGAAACCAATTGGAACCACTAGATATCATATCTACAAATCTAAATTTGAAAAATTTAGAATTTTGTCCTTCATAGAAAAAAAATTATGTATTATATGGTGAGTATCACTCCTTAAAAATAGTGTTTACTAAAAAAAACTAGTTTTTGAACAAGAAGGAAAATGAAGTGCAATCTAATTCCAATAATTTTGGAAAAAAAATATTTAAAATCTACAAACAAAATGTCACAAATCACTAATTTGCATCATCTTGAAATTCCTCATGGTTTAGCTGGTATAGGTGCCCGAAAGTGAATATTTAGTTAGAAAAAAATAGTTTAATGCCCAATTTGGCCAAAAATTGTAAACTAGTATTGTGGGATCATGCTGGTTTATGGGTTCCACCAGGCCCTTTTAAGTGGAGGAAATGTCAGGGAGTTGGAAAATTAAGTATATCTGTTGATCTTGTCTAGAGTTTGGTTGAAATAATCCTCCAGATGTGTAATATAGGGTCTTAGGGGCCTATTAATGATGAGATAAAGGTCATAAATGTAAGATGTCCCAAAACATAATGTGAAGGTGTAAATAAATACACTTTGTACATCATTAAATTAAGGTAAAATTAGGTTAATTTAGCTTGGAAGAGCCCTAAATCTAGTGTGAATGTGGAAAACACATTACAAAACTAGATTAAGGAAACCTTAGGTCCATTTTAGTGTTAATCATTCCCAAATTAAGTGAAGATTTGTACCATCTCCAAGAAGGGAGTATAATTTCCATCGTTAAATCTAGCCCCCACTTTAGCGAGAGGAGGAACTTGCTTCAAATCACACTAAAGTAGACATTCAAAAATCATCCAAGTGTACTGATGTAGATGGTCTAGGATAATGAGGATCAAAGCAAGTTGTCAAGCCCTAAAGATTCAAGATCCTACATCAAATTAACATAAGCACAAAAGGACGTGCAGAAGGTGTATAATACATAGAAAAAACAAGATACACAAACATGCAATGTCACAGTCATAAAGACAAAGGAAAAGAAGGAAAATAGTGGATCAATATTTAACTATTTTTCCCACATGTTGTGGATCAGATCTTGGTTGTTTATCCAAAAATTCATGATCACTTTGAGGCATGAAACTTTAGGCAGTCTACTAGGTGAGTATCCAAAAAGGGTGGGTTAGTGAGAAAGTCATGCCTCTATATCAACTTCCGACCATACAATAAGAAAATCATTCCCATGTTTAGGCTTCTCATCATATGCTAACCATACCAAAGCTATGCCTCCTGATAAATTTGATAAGGCACCACAAAAAAATGAACTTCAAGCTCCACGAGGAAAGTACAGCTTCATATGCTTGAAACTCATGAACAAACAAGATAGCTCCACAAGCAAGCAAAGTGTGTTATGCAATGTGGCCATATAACTAAAATTCTAAATGTGAAATAGTGTAATGTACATTCAAATATATCTTGATTATTTCATGTAAGGTATCTTCTTAGGGAACATCATGCCTAATGTCTTCAACAAAGGAAAATTCAAATAAATATCACACTCTTAGTGGAAATCAAACCTAATGAAACCACCAATAAAAGGATGCATCACAAGAATAAAGAAAATTGCATAGTGAAATATGAGTGTTTATGCATGCCCCCACTTTAAAGTAGTTTCTAACAACATTGCTATGAGAAGTTTCTTTAAAGTAGAAAAAGACATGAGAGATTATTTGTAAAGCCCTATGCCAAGTCGTATGTTTCTCGATAAGCTACGTCATGAAAAGGGAAGAGGATGCCCCCAAAATGTATAACTCATTATGTCACATTCAAGGAAACTTTAAAGCATGTTGCCCACATCCCAAGATTTCTCTTATATGTACATGAAAGGTAGTCAAGTAGCTAATAGAGATAAGAAGAGACATATGAGGACAAGGCTATGTAACCCCTTGCCCCCACTTAGTGAATGACAAGGATGAGCCAAAATGATTGATGAGAGACATGCTAGAGTGAAAATCAGTATCAATTAGAGGGATTGGGTTTCCCAACATAAGAAAGAGAACCAAACTCCTTAAGATGCTGAATTTTATCACTCAACATTATATCCATTAGTAGAATGACCATGAACTCTATGATATGCACAAAATGAATTCTTGTAGTAAAATTTATTTCATTTTCTTTGAGGGAGAGCTATTGAATGATAATGGAGGAGTTTGGAAAAGATACTCTCTTGATCAATAGTAGAATATGTTCCTTTATTTTGTGACAAAGATATCTCTTGCTTAGTATTAGGTGTCATACTTACACAAGACTCTTTATACTATGAGATTTTGTATTCTCCTTTATAGGTGGATGTAAAATCTATCAAATTTGAATCATAAGAATTTTGCATGATGACATTAATGTTAAGCTAGGATTTCATTATTTCTTTCGTTTCCTTCCAAGGAAAACACTTAGGACCACTCGTGTCTAGTATTTTAGGATGCACTAATGTTAAACTTGACTTAGAAGAATCTTTTGTAAGAGTGTTGATATTATGTGAAGGCTTGTTAGTTTCTTTCAAGGGACAATAGACCACTAGTCTTTTCTTGCTTGTTAGGTTCTATATGGACACATATACCATGTTCTCTAGCACCACATCATTTTACACTATATCCCAGTTGTTTCATAAGTTCATAACATCTTCCATAAAGCATTTTAATTTCTTTTGGATTTGGTAGTTTTTCATACTCAATTTTTTCAAGGTTAGTTGTCTAATTTTCTTGATCTTATAAAGTGGTTGAGGTGGATGCTTTTGAATTTTGTGTTGAAATTACCACTTTTTCTTTTCCCCTTTTAGACTCTTTGTTTATGATCTTGTATTCTCCCATGAATGTTGGTGTGAAATCTAAGGATCCCTAATCATCTTCTAATAGCTTCATGAATTCTTCAATATGATTTTCTTTTCCTTTCTTGCACAACTTCGACTTGTGTACTTGTTGTCAATATATTTAAAGGATTTACCATATTTTTTTAATGTTTAAACAACTATTTGGTTCAAGCTTGGCTTAGAGTGTCTACACTTTGTTGTTGTAGACATACTTCACCTCACGATGAAGAGTATAAGGAACCCCATTCATTGCATGAATCCATGGTATTCCTAAAAGAAGATTATATGAAATATTTTGAGGCATAATATGGATCAGTGTTTCTAATGTGGTGTTTCCATCTATAATAGGAAAAGTGACCACACCAAGTGGTTGTTTTCCTACATTATCAAATCCTTTAATAGATAGATAGTTATTCTGAATTTTTTATTTATCCATGCCAAGCCTATCCAAAAGGTTTACGCTACACATATTAAGGGATAATCCATTGTCAACAAGGGTTCTCTTTATCCATGTTCTATTTTATCTAGCTATTATCATGAAAGGATCATTCTTTTTTACACTTCCAAAGGAAGGAACTCACTTTGGTGGAAAACAATGTCCATGTACATTTCTTGAATCATGGCTTCTATGTCATTCGGTTGCATATTAGGGGGGATAGGAACTTCTTGTAATGAAATTTGAATCATGTTATGATAGTGAGGGGATGCTTAAATAAGGTCCCATAATGATATTTTAGTAGGAGTGTTCTTCATTTTTCCAACAAAATCACACTCCTTTCCACTTTGTGAAGAAAAATGAGGGGCACTAGGAAAGATAGGGTTAGACAATGGGAGGGATGTTGGAGGTGTTTTTCTTGATTGCAAATTATTTCTAGTGTTATATGTATGGGAAGTGATATTGTAACTCAACTTTTGTAAAACATTTTTCTTAGGTGGGTAAAGGATAACTTCAGGTTTGTTTTGAGTTTGTGGTTGTTGTGAGGGTGGGTAAAGAATTAGAAGATTCTTATGATGTACCACAGGGTATGTAGGAGGTTCATTAATCAAGGGGGGTCTAATGGAAACTTGTGCATTCATAACCTCAACAGTATTGGTTTGGTTTATTTCTAATAAAGCATAGTTTAGTTTCATCCTTTTACCATCACCTAGGGAATTCACATTACTATTGTTTGAAAGAGACGTGCCAATGTTTTCATTTTCTTCCACCATTATATCCTCCCTAGGAGGAGAGTTTTTAGGAGAATGACAAACTAGATGTTCATGACATTCAAAGGTTGGTTCTTCTACAATGAATTGATCATGAGTAAAGGAGTTATTAGTGATTGGATTTTCTTGTTTAATAAGGTTTTTCCTAGGGGAAAATGGATAATTAGGATTCTCATGACTTTCATCACTTGTATTTTATAACATGAAAGTATCTTCTTCACAACTAGGGGAGATACTAGGAGAAGAACAAATTTAATTGTCATGAATGTCCATAATTTCATTTCCTTGTCCCATTATGTCTTCCAAAATAGTATAGGTATGAGAGAAAACATATAGAGGGTTATCATAGATCCTAAAGGTTTGATTATCTAACACTAACATATTCACATCATTTACAAAATTATCACAAGAGGGGAAGATGTTGGGAGATGAATATAGACTAATTGAAGTATTATGTAGGTAGGTTTCAATGGTCTCCTATTGTGTTATGTGACCATCATGATTTCCTATGGTTATGACCTCTTGTTTAGTAATTTATTTCCTAATAGGAGAGGTAGGATTAGAGAAACAATTAGGGTTATCAAAACTATCCTTGATTAGCTCTTCTAACAAAAAAAAATCTTCATAACTAGGAGAGGTACTAGGAGAAGAATGAATATGATCATTATGATTTACCAACGTTGTACTCTCCTTCACTATAGTAACCTCACTCATAGAAGGGATATGAGGAGAGGGATCAATGATGAACAAAAAGAGAGGGGAGAGGACTTCATATTCATATGCACATAAAAAAACTTTCTTCCAAAACTAAACAAGATAAAAATATAACATGGACTATGATAACTATAGATTTTTGCAATGAAAACATGATGTAATGATTGTTCTACAAATTTGAAATGTAACAATGACATAGAAAACATGAAAAAGGATAATGATTTTTTTTAGATTTTGAACATGATAATTGACTAATTATCATATGTAACAATGTGAAAATGAAATGTGGGTAAGTGCAAAAAATTGAGTCCATGAAACATGGAATTTTTTTCCTTATACAAAAATACAAAGTCAACATTGCAAAAACAATATCCCAATTTTTATAAACAGGATCTTGGGATCCAATTTAGCTTTGGAATTTCGAACCTAAATGTCAAACAGGATCCCACTTTTTAAAAATTGAGATCCTGATTAGTACAAAATGAGATCCCGATTTATAAAAATTAGGATCTCATTTTGTAATTATCAGGATCCCATTTTGTAATGGTATTTATATTTTAAAAATGAACAAAAATTCATTTTCCCTATGCACGAGATCCTGATTTGGTCAATGATAGTGACTACAAAAACCAATCTCCAGGTATGCCTCCACCCCCACTTTTTAGCATTTTCTTCTTTTTAATTGAAATTATCAATAGAAGAATTGATTTTATCATTTTTTATTTATCTATTTGATGTTTTAAGCATTTTATTTCTTGTAACAGTATAAATGAGGAATTTTAGAAATAGATGAAAAATAGAATGAAACCTGAAGATATTGAATAGAAAGGGAAAAATGAACCTTCAATTCTATTTTATAAACAAAATTTATCTTTTGAAACCTAAATTGTTTAATCAAACCAAAAAATATTGTATTTCAAAACCCTATAAATTGAAATGAAATAAAAAAATTGCATTTGGAAACACTAATCAAGTTTTTTGAAACCCTAAATTCAAATTAAACAAAAAAATTGGATATTGAAAACCCTAGTTTGAAATGAAACAAAAAAATGCATTAAAAACCCTAATTTCTTAGATTTAAACCATAAATTGAATTAAAACAAAAAAAATTCAAAAACATAAATTGAAATTGCACAAATCATTTTGATTTTGAAAACCCTAATTTCAAGCTCAAGAAAATTCATTTGCATTGCTTAAATGTTTTAAATTTCATTTTCATTGTATGAAGAAAAGAATATGTTAAACTTTAGTTACAATGTTAAATTATAATTAGATTAGAAAACAATATGTTAAAGAATAGTTATAATTCAAAAAATTTATCAATGTTTGTTTGCAAATTTAGTTAGCAAATTCGTAAATCCAAGTGTACAATCAATTTATTTAATTGTCACTTAATTATATAATATTCAACATTCATTTCTATTTTATGTTTTCATCTCTCTTATTCATGCCTTGTTTCCATTTCTTGTTTGCATGTGTTGTATGTTGTCTTTCGACAATCTTAACCCTCATTCTAGTCAATTACTTATTAATTAGGCTTCTAGTTTAGTCTAAAATCTCAATTTGCACTAGTTACCTAGACACTACAACAAGCTAAATATTTTTCTTTTCTTTCTTTTAGGTTCTTTCAATTCTAAACAATTGAAAATAAAATACTTGATGAAACGTTAACTAATTTTATGTTATACATTTTATATCATAAAAATCATTTAAGTTCAAAATATTAATAAAAAAAATGTTATATAAAATAATCTTATATTCAATTAAAAAAATATCTAGTTAAAATATACATCAAACTCAATAAATTAATCATACATAATTATGTTTTTCTATTATTAAAATGGTCATTCTATTCATAAAATAAAAAATATTCATAAACTAGGCACTAACTTGTAAGTCCATTATTCCAAGGGCCACCCAAACTTGACCCTATGTTCCCTAAACCTTAAACCCTGAACTCTAAAATCTAAACCCATAACACTAATGCATTCATTTTGTCTTAAGACCTTAAAATGAAATTTGGTTGCCTTAGGCAACTCCACCAAATTTTATTCCCTTCAGCCATGTCATTTTGTCGTAGGACCTTACTACATAGATCCCCTTAAGCCATCGTATTAACCTAAACCCTAAAATCTAAACTCTAAACCCAAAACCCTAAAGCCATCATTTTTTCCTAGGCCCTTAATGAAATTTGGTTGCCTTGGAAAATTCCACAAAATTTTATTCACATGATCCATGTCATTTTGTTCTAGGACCTCACTAGACATATATCCCCTTAAGCCATCTTCTCACCCTAAATCATAAATCAATTTCTTAAGGGGTCCTAATATGACATTTCTTAAGGGGATCAAAGAAGTTCTCAAAATTTGGTGAAGTTTCCCAAGGCAACCAAATTTAAGAATAATAAGATCATGCAAGATTATAATATGAATGAGATTTTATGATCTAGGTTGGTCAATTGAAATAAGAGTTATCTCAATCAGTTGTTTCACAAGGAAAATTTATTCACTAACTTGAAATTCAATTATATTCCAAGGGACACCAAAACTTCACCCTAAGTTCCCTAAACCCTAAACACTAAAGCATTCATTTTGTCCTTAGACCTTAAAATGAAATTTGGTTTCCTTAGGAAACTCTAAAAAATCATATTCCCTTAATCCATTTAATTTTGACATAATATCTTACTACATAGATCCCCTTAAGGTATCCTATTATCCTAAACCCTAAACTCTAAACTCTGAACCCTACACCCTAAAGCCATCATTTTTTTCCTAGGCTCTTAATGAAATTTGGTTCCCTTGGGAAACTTCACCAAATTTTATTCACTTTAACCATGCCATTTTTTCCTAGGTCCTCACTATAAATAGATCCCATTAAACCATCCTATCACCCTAAATTGTAAATTGAATGTCATAAGGGGTCCTAATATAAAATTTCTTAAGGGGATCAAATAAGTTCTCAGAATTTAGTGAAGTTTCCTAAGGAAATTAAATTTAACAATAATAAGATCATGCAAGATAATAATATTAATGAGATTTGATGATCTAGTTTGGTCAGTTGAAACAAGAGCTATCTCAATCAATTGTTCCACAAGAAAATGTTCTTCACTAACTTGCAAGTCCATTATACTCCAAGGGGCACCAAAAATTCACCCTAAGTTCCCTAAACCCTAAACCCTAAACTCTAAAACTAAACCCTAAACACTAAAGCATTCAATTTTTCCTAGGACCTTAAAATGAAATTTGGCCGCCTTAGGAAAATCCACCAAATTTATTCCCTTAAGCCATGTATTTTTTTCATAGGACCTTACTACATAGATCCCCTTAAGCCATCCTATTACCCTAAATGCTAAACTCTAAACTCTAAACTAAAAACCCTAAAGACATCATTTTTTCTTAGGCCCTTAATGAAAATTGGTTGCCTTCGACAATGCTATCAAATTTTATTCACACGATCCATGTCATTTTTCCTAGGACCTCACTAGAAATAGATACCCTTAGGCCATCTTATCGCCCTAAATAATAAATCAATTTCTTAAGGGGTCCTAATATTACATTTCTTAAGGGGATCAAAGAAGTTCTCAAAATTTGGTGAAGTTGCCTAAGGAAACCAAATTTAACAATAATAAGATCGTGCAAGATTATAATATGAATGATATTTCATGATCTAGGTTGGTTAGTTGAAACAAGAGCTATCTCAATCAGTTGATCCACAAGAAAAATTTCCTCACTAACTTGCAAGTCCATTATATATTCCAAGGGACACCAAAACTTCACCCTAAGTTCCCTAAACCCTAAACTCTAAACACTAAAGCATTCATTTTTTCCTTGGACCTTAAAATGAAATTTTGTTTCCTTAGGAAACTCCACAAAATCATATTCCCTTAATCCATTTAATTTATCATAGGATCTTACTACATAGATCCCCCTAAGCTATCCTATTATCCTAAACCCTAAACTCTAAACTCTAAACCCTAAACCCTAAAGCCATCATTTTTTCTTAGGCTCTTAATGAAATTTTGTTCCCTTGGGAAACTTCACCAAATTTTATTCACCTGAACCATGTCATTTTTTCCTAGGACCTCACTAGACATAGATCCCTTAAACCATCCTATCATCCTAAATTGTAAATTGATGTCTTAAGGGGTCCTAATATGACATTTCTTAAGGGTATCAAATAAGTTCTCAGAATTTGGTAAGGTTTCCCAAGGAAATTAAATTTAGCAATAACAAGATCATGGGAGATTATAATATGAATGAGATTTCATGATCTAGGTTGGTTAGTTCAAACAAGATCTATCTCAATCAACCATTCCACAAGAAAAAGTTCTTCACTAACTTGCAAGTCCATTATATTCCAAGGGACACCAAAACGTCACCCTAAGTTCCCTAATCCCTAAACCCTAAACTCTAAAAATAAACCCTAAACACTAAAGCATTCATTTTTTCCTAGGACCATAAAATGAAATTCGGTTGCCTTAGGAAACTCTACCAAATTGTATTCCCTTAGTCCATGTAATTTTGTCATAGGATCTCACTACATAGATCCCCTTAAGCAATCCTATTACCCTAAACCCTAAACCTTAAAGCCTTAATTTTTTCATAGGATCTTAATGAAATTTGGTTTCCTTGGGAAAATTCACCAAATTTTATTCACTTGAGGAATGTCATTTTGTCCTAGGACCTCACTAGACATATATCCCCTTAAGCCAACCTATCACCCTAAACCGTAAATTGATGTCTTAAGGGGTTCAAATAAGTTCTCAAATTTTGGTGAAGTTTCCAAATGCAACCAAATTTAAGAATAATAAGATCATGGAAGATTATAATATGAAAGAGATAAATCATGATATAGGTTTATCAATTTATGGTTTAGGGTTATAGGATAGCTTAACGAGATCTATGCCTAGTAAGGTCATCAGAAAAACAAACATGACTCAAGTGAATACAATTTAAAGTTTCCTAGGACCTCAATGAAATTTTGTGGCCTTATTAATCTTAATCAAATTTAATTCACTTAAGCCATGTCATTTTTTACTAGGACCTTACTACATAGATCCCCTTAAGCCATACTTTAGGATGTCTTAAGGTGTCCTAATATGACATTTCTTAAGGGGATCAAATAAGTTGTCAAAATTTGGTCAAGTTGCCCAAGGAAACCAAATTTAACAATAATAATATCATGAAATATTATAATATGAATGATATTTCATGATCTAGGTTGATCAATTTATGGTTTAGGGTGATAGGATGGCTTAAGGGGATCTATGTCTAGTAAGTTCTTAGGACAAAATGACATGGATCAAGTGAATAAAATTTGGTGAAATTGCCTTGGACCTTAATGAAATTTGGTTTCCTTGGGCATCTTCACCAAATTTTATTCACTTAAAATCCATCACATTTTGTACTAGGACCTTACTACATAGATCCTGTCAAGCCATCCTATTACCATAAAACCTAAATCCTAAACTCTAAACTATAAACCATACAACATTGATAAATTGTCCTATATTAATAGTTAATTGTATTAAACATTCAAGTAACATTCCTTAGACATAAATGAGGCTTACATATTTTATCATTTTTATTCAATTAGTCCATTTATATTGAATGGTTTAAGGATATTTCCTAAACATGTATCTTACATTTTGAAATTAAAAATCTAATGCAAGTTCACTCATATCTTAGAGATCACATGGATTGATTCAAAAATATTCACGATCCACCTCCATGCCATCCATCTCCACCACCTTCACCTCCACATCCACCAATTCCACCTCATAACGTCCTACATCCACCATCAGAAATCGATGGTGCTCATTTGCAAGAATGAATCAATGCCAATGTTAGAACCATCCAAGATCAAATAAACATTATTCAAAATGAAGAATGTGTCACACCACCTATGAGGATGCTTGCATCTAGGATGAAAACTATTGTTCATGCTATTAGGGCTATGGATGGGATCTTAGATGAGCATTGACAATGGATAGATGAGAGTAGAACTTTCAATTATGAAAAGGAAAATGAAAAGAAATGAAGAGATGCAATAGAAAGCCACAATAGTTTATAAATTAAGACAATGATATTCATAGTTATGAATTTATGAATTTGGTTAGATGGATATTTTGTCTGTTGAATTTATAAATTTAGTTGGATGGATATTTTGTGTGATGTGAATTTATGATTTTGGTTCTAGACAAATATTTTTAGTGACATAAATTTATGAACTTCGTGGAATTTTTGAATTTATAATGATGAATTTATGATAGTATATATTTTATGACTATCTACTATATCATGATTTCTCCTGTTGGAAAATTGTAATATATATATATATACATTAGAAATAAAATGATCTTTTTGTGAAATTTTCAAGTTTATTTTTTAGTATGTACACATGTATTAACATGTATTAAAATTGCATATAGTTCTTAAATTTTGAAATTTTTATGTATGTACATAGTTTAGTTTAATGATGTATGCATGAAAATTATGCATCATACTTTTTATTTTAAATGTATGTATGCATGTTAAATTTTGAATTTTGTATGCACATGCTCAAGTTCAATCAATGTATATGTATGCACATCTTATTTAAACAAATTTTCATGTGCGTTTTAGATTTAACTATTTCTTGTAATTTTTTAAGTTTGTATGTTAATTTTGTATAATTTAATGTAGGTGGTCACTTATATCTCATATTATGGATGATTTTAGCATTAATGTTATCATCAATCCACCACATCAGCCACCTCCACCTCCCCCTCCACCTGCTCAACCTAATATCCCACCTCCAACACCTATTGCATCTGCTGAGGCTCACTTGTGAGCACACATAAATGATTTGGTTGCATCCATATAAAATCAAATCAATGTTATCTAGAGTCAAGCATTGATTCCACCACACATGAGATGTTTAGCATCTGCAATGCAAAACATTATGGATTCCATTAGGACCATTGATTCTAACCTATATAGGCATCAACAAGACAAACAACAGATGAGAAAATTTTATGCTAAAGGTCTCTCTTATAAACAAATTTTAGAACTTAAAATAACAAAATCCCACCTAGCCCCCTACTTTCTTGACCCTATTACTCGACAAACCATTCCTCCTAATAAATCTAGAATATCCATAAGGTGGTGCATACATCCATAGATGAGTGCACATTTTTGGGATCGATGGTATATGGTTTTTGATAGTCCACCACACACTAATTGGGAGTGCACATTGTAGTTTGTTAGGAAACTATATGTAGAGTTTTTTATGCAGAACAAGCCCAATTATTTTGATTTTAAATCATTTTAGGGTGTTGGTGGCGACATGCCACAATAGAGGTTAGGGGCAAGGGTTGATCCACAATTGCTCGTGAATGTGGAACCCCTTATTGCTACTCTTGGTCCTCCCATTCTCACACATGTGCATCATCGAGTTGTGGTCTCAACATTAGGATCCCTTAGTACACACGAAAGAGACCTTAATCAACATGATTTTGTGATAGTGAGCAGGGAGCATAGAGACAATGATGATGGAGGAGTGTTTTTTGGAGCTCATCTGAGTACCACTCTAGGAGTTTTGAGGTCCATCCCGCATGTATGTACTAGTTGCCATCAATTATTCTATGGACTTGATTAGGGAACACCTAGTTCAGGTTGACATGGAGATTTTGGTGGTTCATCTATTCACATCAGTTCATTTGTAGAATTTCTTATAGTAGACCATCACCCTAAGGACACTGTGACATAGAGATAAATATACATCTACATGTTCATTTTATAAGAATATTGATGAAAGCATATATCAAACAAAAGTTTGAAATAAATTTTAACAATCAACTTTTTTGGTGTACAAATGACACTAATGATGGGGAAATCATCCACTCCACGAGTACATATTGTTATCTCTCAAAAATTTAGGTGGAATGCCTCAAGAGGCTGCCAATCTCTTGGTACGCTTTAGGGTAACAGACAAAGC
Source organism: Sequoia sempervirens (assembly GCA_007258455.2). Lineage (NCBI taxonomy): Eukaryota > Viridiplantae > Streptophyta > Pinopsida > Cupressales > Cupressaceae > Sequoia > Sequoia sempervirens. The sequence goes on along the minus strand of VDFB02000017.1, from coordinate 38,063,439 downwards.
CAAATGACTTAAGCTTTCTACTCTTTAGGTGCTGCTAGACCTAGGTGGGTGTACCTATATGAATGAAGTAGACTTAATGTGCTTATCTTTCTTGAAATGTTTTACCCATAATGGCAGATGGGAGTGGATAAATGAAATAAAATTTGGTATAAATTGTTTAACAATATTCAAAAATAAATCCTAATATGCTTAGTTAATAGATGCAAAGAAAATGAATGAGTCTAAATAGTGAAAAAATGTGGAGACTAGTACCTTATTGGGTATGCAGAGTCAAATGAAATAGAAATGGGAAACCTCTTTCTGGAGATCACTCAAATTTTTTGGCATATGTTCTATTTATAACTTGTATAAACATGCAAGACTATGACTACTAAGATCTTCTTAATGATCTAGATGAATTTCCTTGATTACTGTGATCAACCAAAAGGATTTAATATTTTTTTAAAAGAACCAATCAATTAACCACACAAATACAACAAATGTGCACTGATAAACTAAATATAAACTTGTTATATCAATTTAAACAACCAGAAAGCATCAATTATGGAGACAACTTAGTAATAATTTCAATAAGCATAACAGACAATTGACACCAGAAATAAGCCACCACATCAATTGATTCTCACTAAAATCTCCATTTTGAAATCATGCATCATGGTCTCTATAAAGTGGAAATTCTATTCCTATCCTACTTACTAATCTATCTCTAATGATGTCCCCTTTTACAATTGAGAATGAATATTTATACATTTGTATCCAAAAAGACACATCGCTTCGCATTCACATGTTGGCCAATAGTTGCTTTAGGGATTCAATTAACAACTACTGAGACATTTGCCAAGACATTTTGTAGTCAAACCAATCCTCAATGTTACAACAATAGTAATCCCTTTGGTATTTTGTGTTTCATTGTGACACTCGGACATTGGGAGATGTCTCATAGGCTATACTTTGTCCTACCGAGATGTGTTCGTTAGTACATTTTCTGGTCACTGAGATAATTCTAAGTTGGGAAGAGGTTTCATAGAACACCTTGTGACTTACTGACATACCCTATGGTTCATTCTTGTCCCTGAGACATATGGGATTTCTCATCGATGAAAGAAAATATTTTCGTGACATAAGAGTCGACAAGATTGTATAACTTCACACCAAAAACCATCGATATAATTCCTTTGCACTTTTTCAACGAGACCGGAGGCATTCACCAAGACTTCATTCTAATACCATTTAGTCTTACTGATATGTATCCATATGTGTCGGTCGGTGAGACATAATGTATTCGGTGAGATCTCACCTCAATGACTTAACTCTTGTCGATGCATATCTTTATCGGTGAGACACAAGGGTCGACAAGAATGCAAGACCTCATTCTAAAAGCCCCTGGTAGAGTCCCCTTTGTGTTTTGTCGGTGAGACCCAATGCACTTTCCAAGACCTTAATATGAATACCCTTTGTTTGGCTGAAGTATTTGCTTGTTCCGCACTAGTAAGTGACACATAAAGAGTTGCTATGACTTACTTCGATGAAAAGTTTCTGACTGATAAGCTCCTTCTATCGCCAGTCGGTGAGACATGAATCATTCAGCAAGACCACCTATCGATGACATATGGTTTGGCCGAAGTATGTACTGCTGCATCTGTTGGTCTTAAGACAATATAACTTCGTTGTGACTCATCCTGATGAAGACTTTCTTGTTGATGGGAAACCCTTAGTCACCAAAACAATAGAAGTGTCTTGCCAATAGGTGCCTGTAGATGAAATCCAATTGACGTGACATCCCTGAGGTCTGTTCGATAGGCAACAAAAGATGTATATTAACAAAAATGCATTATGGGTAGAGGAGACCTTGATAATCTCATGCTGATATAGAATATAATGTGAATTATTCAAGAATCGGTGGAATTTATGGTACTACATTGCCAAATATGGAGAAAATATGCTCATGGTAGGACATTTTTGGAAAATTATAGGTATGAAAACTTTGTTAAATATTCAGAGTTTAACAGTTCCAATAGTGGCTTCGTCAGCGGATGAATGATTGTGAGATCATTGCAAGGATCCAGATCTTTGGGTGAGAAGACCATACTCAATGTGATGGATCGGTGAGAAAAATGAAAATGGACATGAATGCAAAATGGAGCTGTATAAAACCCTAAACTATTGTACATGGAAAGATTTTACTTTAAAAGAAGGAAAACTAGGATTGTCCTTGTACTAGCAATTCATGTTCCTTTTATCTCCTAGACTACTATGCATGGAAGATATAATTTTGAGAGGATTGTTAAGAATTGTCTATGCATTGGCAACCCTTAATCCCCTGTATTATTCAAGAGAAAAAATTCTTTAGAAATTTCCCATGTACAAGCAATTCCTAATCTTCACTAGCCATATTTTGTAGATGATATGAATCTTCACCTTTCTTTCCAACAACCACAAAAGGTCCCAGCCACAAGGCTTCAAATTCGGCATGCTTTCCCTTCTCCTAACACCTTGTGTTCCACATCAATACCAAATCATTTTCTTCAAATTTTCTATCTTTTTCATTTTTATCAAATAGATACTTCATCTGTGTCTGTAACTTCATGTTTTGGTTTTGGGCAACTCTCCTTATTTCATCAAGTTCAGCTAGCTTCTCCATTCTTTCCTCCATAGGTTATGGAATATCCAAATCTTCTTGAAGGAAAAACATGTAGACTGGTAAAAAATTCTATAAAGGCATCCTAGCTTGTGTTCTATACACCAATTCAAATTGGGATTTTCCAATTGCCTTTTTTACAATAATCCTATTAGCCCAAACAACCAGTTTCAATTTTGAATCCCAAGCTTTCTTGTTCTGACCTAGCATCTTCCTTATAATCTTCAGAAGACTTTTATTGCTAGACTCTACTTGACCATTATCTTGTGGATGGTAAGGAGATGCATAAGAAATGGTAATGCCATATGTGATACAAAAAATTTTGAATTCATCTAATCTAAAACACATCCCATTGTTAGTAATCAGTCTTAGTGGTGTACCAAATCTAGTAATGATGCTATCCATTAAGAAATTTGTTACAACTTTTCTTGTAGCCTATTTAGTTGGGACTACTTCTACCCATTTGGTAAAATAAATAGTGGTCACCAGTATCAATTTATGTCCTCCACTCAATTTTTCTTGTATCTCTCCAATGAAATCAATTCCCCATTGATGAAAAGGGGGCATCAGCTTGCAAGGGTTAGAGTGGAAAAGCTCCCTGATACTTCAATTTCCCAAAGAACTTCTGGCAAGCTTCACATTTTCTTACATATAAGAAAGAGTCATTAAAACCTTTGGCCAGTAATAACCAACCCTAAGAATTTAATGTCTAGTTGTCTTTGCAGAGTAATGCCCTCCACAAACCCCTTGATGCATTTCACTTAAGACATGCCTAGCTTGTGACTCATCCAAACATAACACTAGTATACCATACCTATTCTTCCAAAATAGATCTCCATCCATGAAAACATACTTAGATGCCTACAACTTTAGAGTTCTTTTCTGGCTGTCATTCAATCCTTTTGGACACTTCATATACTTTAGGAAATGCATGATATCTGCATACCAAGGAGTATACTCAATGCTTTCAATTGTAGTCCCTTCTTCTATATTGCAAATTTGATTTTTGTCAATATTTTCTTTTGCCATTAACTGAGCCAAGCCCTGACCTCTTACTAGTTTATTAATTTGTATCTCCATGTCAAACTATTGGATTTTGTTGATCCATCTGCATCTTTTTCCTGTTACTTCAGACTGTGTCAAAATATCCTTGACAGTTGCATGAGGAACATAAGTAATCACCTTTGCTCCAACCAAATATGTCCAGAAGGATTTTGTAGCTTTCACTAGTACAAATTCTTGTTTTTCCATTATATTATACTTTAGTTCTTACCCTTGTAATTACTTACTAAAGAAAGACTTAGGTTGTTCATGACCTTCCTCATTCTTCTGCAACATAACAGTGGCAATAGTGTGCATTGAAGAGAATGAAAATATCTAAAAAGGTTTTGCAAAATCTAGAGATTTAAGGACAGGAGCTTCCTTGATGGCCCTTTTGATGGATATAAAAGCTTCCAAGGCCTCTACAATCCATTCTATTTTTTGTCCTTTCCTCAACATTTTTGATACGGGTTTAATGATCTTAGCAAAATTAGAAACAAATATCCTAACAAAGTTAATTTGTCCAAAGAAAGACTATATAGCCTTAATAATTTTAGGGATAGGAATTTTATCAATGGCCTTAACCCTTTCAAGATCTATCCTAATCCCATATTTTGAGAAAATATGTCCCAAGATCTTACCTTCTGTGACTGTAAAATGACATTTCCTAGGGTTCAAGCTAATACCATATTCTAAGGCCTTAGTAAATACCTTTTCCAAATGTTGTACATGATCTTCAACCTTCTTGGAATAAGCAGTAAGGTCATCCTGATATACCACCATGATAGCATTGATTAAATCTACAAATGCCATGTCCATAGCTCTTTGGAAGTTTGCTCCTGTGTTAGTGAGACCAAATGGAATTCTGAGATAAACATATGTCCCCCAAGGAGTTGTAAATGTTGTCTTATATTGCTCAGATTATTTGACCTTGACCTAGTTATACCCTAAAAACCTATCCATCATAGACAATAGTTCACACCCTATTACCTTATGCAATATAGCCTCCATATTGGGTAGAGGATAATTATCTTTTAGGGATGCCATGTTTAGATTTTTGAAATCTACACATAGCCTAATATCTCCATTTTTCTTTCTCACAGGGACCAAGTTTGAGACCCACATTGAATGTCTGATTGGTTTAATGATTCCCCCATCTCTGAGCTTTGCCAATTCTTCTTGCATTTTAGGCTCCAATGTTGGATTTATGGGTCTTTGCTTTTGTCTATATGGCTCAACATCTGGATTCAATGGTATTTCATGTTGAAACAAATCTTCCCTGTATGCTTTTAGATCTTCATAAGACCAAGCAAACACATTTTTATATTTTCTCAGCAACTCTATTAGCATTCTTCTAATTGTAGGGCTTATCTTCTTCCCTATGTACACCTTTCTTGGTAACATCTTAGTCCCCAAATTAATCTCTTCAATATCCTCCCTATTTACTGGTGCTTTCTTTGTGAGGGACCGAGCATTTCCATCATACACCCTCTCCAATGCTACTAAGCCTTTAGGAAGGTTATTTGTTTTAAGTTGTAAGATCTCCTTCCCAAATACTGTTTCCTTCCCATCCACTTCTTCAAGGAAGGAATTGAAATCAATTTCTTGGGCTTTGAATATTGATCTATACATTAGAGGAATTTCAAAAGGTTAGTATCATCATTAAGGACCCGCCAACTATATATGTTATCAGGGACTACAGGCCTCGTCTTGAACTCAATTTGTGATACTCCAACCAATGTAATTTCATCTCTTTTCAGTGCCACATTTGCTAAAAAATCTGCCATTATGTTCTTTGACCTATCAATCCACTCAATTGAGAAGGCATCAAACAATTCAATTATGTCCCATACAAAATTCCTGTATTGTTTCAATATTTTATGTTTTGCTGCATACTTTGACTGAATTTGTGAAACAACCAACTCATAATCCCCTAAAACATCCAACAACTTGATTTTATGTTTCACAGCTATGTTGAAACCTGATAATAAAGCTCCATATTCTGCCACATTCTTTGTACATTCAAATGTTAACAGGAATGAATACTTAAATTTAATACCTTCAGGTGAAACAAATAATATCCCTACTCCATTACCTTCTTGGCTGCATGCTCCATCAAAGTACATCCTACACACACTGTTGCAGTTTTGTGCAACATGCTTCTCAATTGGATCACTATTGGTAAATTCTAGTTGGGATAGTTCTATCTTAAAACTTCCAAGATCAAAATCACAAAAACAATTTATTTGATCTTGTGGTACACATTTGAGAACTTGGTTCATCCTTGTCTCCCTGTATAACTTTACCTTCTGACCATTTACTAGAATAGTTGCATAAGACAGATCAAACTAAACATTTTCACCAACAACTAACATCCACTGTCTTGATAGAAGCATTCCAAACTGAGGAGGGGTGTCAATTACTATTATATCAATGTTATAGGCCACCCGAGGATAGGAAACTAGCTTGACTTCAACATATTTCATTATACCCACCACAAGAATAAGTCGGTTATCCATTGCATAGAACTTACCTCCATTGGTATCCACCCACATACCAAGCTATTTCATAACTCCTACTGGCATAATATTTATGGCAGTGCCAGAGTCTATCATGCAATTCCTCAACATCTTGTTATTTATGAGTAATGTAGGGAAAAAGGGATCAACTTGTGGGGGATTTAATAATGTATTACTAAGGCACACTTCTAGGATATTTAGTTTCTCTTATTTATTAACAGTTTTAGTAGCCATCTTACTTTCATAGTTACCATTTGTTATCAATTGAACTGCACTCTCCCTATATTCCTTAATTTTCATCATCTCAAGTAGTGGCACATACATTTTTACCTGAGATAAATCCTGAGTTAAGTCAAAAGAAGAACCCTCTGCCTTAATCATTTTCTTTTGATCTGATGTTTCTCCTTTGTTCTCTTCTTTTTCTTTTTTATTTGGCTGATTAGTTTTTTGTATCTCTTTCTGTAATTCCTTTATTTCCTCCTTTTGGACAGGCTTCTATTCACTTGTATCATGTTGTTTGTTTTTTTCTTTTCTTTGAAACTCCTTGTGTCACCTTTTGATCTTTTATAAGCATTCCCCTACAGACACCCTCCTTCTCATTTATTGTCCTATTTCTCAACCAGTACTTACTCTTTGCCTCTTCAACTGCAGCAACAGTTAATCTCTCTATCTCCTCTTCAGTAAGTTTCCTCATACTGCACTAAGTAGGTATTTCAATAGCATGTGGCTCTATATATTCTTCTTCAGAATTAGAAAGGATCTATTGTTCAACCATGTAGACAATGTATTTCTGATTTGAAACATCATACTCATAACCTTCATCCTCTGAAGATGAGTACATCTCCTCAACATGGTGAAAATTATTTGAAGTCAAATACACTGTGTGATCTTCTCCACTATTTCCCATCAACATTCCCTCTTCTTGCACTCTTTGGGCTACAACACAATAATTTGGGGAATGTGGCTTATCACAAACATCACATAAATAATTGTTATTCACCATATAAGTTCCCCTCTTTCTCAATGGATCAGGAGTTTCTTTGTTTCTAGGCCTATCTGTTATAGGTTTTCCATCCTTCCAATTGTGTTATAAGGCATGTCATGTAGCCTAGGCCTTTCATTCTTGTATGTATTCTCTTGTTTGTATTGAAATTATTGGTTGTTTGAGGAGCCCTATGGTTGTCTCTTTTGTCAATTATCCCAACAGCCCTCCTATTGTTTTCAATTGTTAATGTTGTCTTCTGGGCTTTACCGAAATCTCTCGGGAACCTATTTCTCAGTTCGTACCCTGTTTTAGGATCAAATGCATTCAAATAAACACTCAATGCTAAAGAATCTAGTAACTTTGATCCAAGAGGTATTTTGTTTTGAAATTTATTGAATCTCTGATTGAAACCATAAATTGAGTTGAATTATAATTTTTCTGAATTCGCATCAATTCATGAATAGCAGTATCTGGTGCACTTAGATTCCCATATTGCTCAAGGAATTGATCGTGAAATTCTTGGAGAGAATTAATAGAGACTGTTGGTAGGTTGTTGAACCAATCCATAGCTTCTTAAATAAGCGACATCATGAATAGCCTCATGTGTAAATCTTCATACGACACATCCAAATCTTGGATAAAAGCATTGAAACTCCTTAAATGATCCTCAACATTAATTGTGCTACTCCCCATAAATTTAGGCACCAAACTTCTCCAACTGCCATCCATAGGGTAAGGGTATAATCGAAACCCTGCTAGATCAAACTGTTTGATCATTGTTGTATACTAGTGAGGGGGAGAATTAGGTGGATACTGATATTGGTACATTGGATTATTGAATTGTGTATGATTATGTGGCACATAATGTTGATTATGAGGTGGCTGCATATTTGTACATTGTGTGGGAATATGATGTGGATGATTTGGATGTTTGTATTGATTCCTTACTTGATGGTGAGGAACCCTTGGTGGATTAGAAGGCCCTACACCCTGATTACCCTACTTATGAGGTGGTACATACTTTGGGGGCAAACTAGCTGCTTGAGTAATGTTCTGAGCTTTCTGTAACTCAAGTTCTCTCATTATTTGTATCATATGGGCTTTCTCCTATTCTTCTCTCTCTTTTCTCTGAGATTCAAACCATGCTTTTATTTCTTCATAAGCTAAATATTCATAATCATCTTGAGGAGTTTCATTATTAATAGGTCCATTTTCATTACCCTCCATTTTTAGATCATATTATTGCTGATTTCTGATTCATTCAGGTTCGAGTTTATCTTCAAACTCAGCCTATTCCTAAGAATCATACAAATGATTTCTTTGATCTTTTAGGGTAAAAGGCTCTGCACTTGAATTATCTCTCCATGTATCATAACGATCGTATGTTTCACAGTGTGGTATTTACGTTTTTTCTTTGTTCGTCATGCACATGTCCTCACTTATCCTCTTACCCTTATCAACCCTATCATCCTTGTGTGTCCACTTACTGCTACCACCAGGAGCTCTAGTATGACCTTCCCTATATTGAGATCTTCTTCCATTCACGTTGAAATGTTTTTATCAGAGTCACCACTCACTTTCTTAAAAGTGATAATTTTTTTGATATTTCTTATTCCCAATGGAGTCTATAAAAGGTTTATGACTCTATGATTAAGGCCCTGATTCTGAAGTTAGTCCCCAGTAGAGTCACCAATTTGTTAGCTCTCAAAAATGCAGGTGGAATGCCTCAAGAGGCTACCAATCTCTTGGGATGATTTAGGGTAAAAAAAGAGCCAAATGACTTCAACTTTCTACTCTTCAGGTGCTACTAGACCTAGGTGGGTGTACCTATATGAATGAAGCATACTTAATGTGCTTATCTTTTTTGAATTTTTTTTCCCACAATGGTAGATGGGAGTGGACAAATGAAATCAAATTTGGTATAAATTTTATAACAATATTAAAAACTAAATCCTAATATGCTCAGTTAATAGATGTAAAGAAAATGAATGAGTCTAAATTGTGAAAAAATGTAGAGACTAGTGCCTTATTGGGTATGCGAAGTCAAATGAAATAGAAATGGGCAACCTTTTTTTGGAGAACACTCTAATTGTTTGGCATATGTTTTGTTTATAACTTGTATAAACATGCAAGACTATGACTACTAAGATCTTCTTAATGATCCAGATGAATTTCCCTGATTACTGTGATCAACCAAAAGGATTTAATAATTTCTTGAAAAAACCAATCAATTAACCACACAAATATAGAAAATATGCACTGATAAACTGAATATAAACTTGTTATATCAATTTAAACAACCAGAAAGCATCAATCATCGAGAAAACTTAGTAATAATTTCAATAAGTATAATAGACAATTGACACGAGAAATAAGCCACCACATCAACTGATTCTCATTAAAATCTCCATTTTGAAATTAGGCATCATGGTCTCTATTCTGTGGAAATTCTATTCCTATCCTACTTACTAATATATCTCTAATGATGTCTCTTTTTACAATTGAGAATGAATATTTATACATCTGTATCTAAAAAGACACATCACTTCACATTCACATGTTGGCCAATAGTTGCATTTGGGCTTCAATTAACAACCACTGAGACATTCACCTAGACATTTTGTAGTCATACTGATCCTCAATGTTACACCAACAGTCATCACTTTGGTCTTTTGTGTTTTGCTGTGACACTCGGAGTTGGGGAGATGTCTCATAGGCTATACTTTGTCCTGTCGAGATGTGTTCATTAGTGCATTTTCTGGTCACTAAGACAATTTTGATTCGGGAGGAGGTTTCATAGAACACCTTGTGTCTTACTGAAATACCCCATGGTACATTCTTGTCGCTGAGACATATGGGCTTTCTCGCTGATGAAACAACATATTGGTGTGACATAAGAGTCAACAAGACTATATAACTTCACACCGAAAACCATTGATATAATTCCTTTACACTTTGTTGGTGAGACCAGAGGCATTCGCCAAGACTTCATTCTGATACCATTTAGTCTTACCGATATGTATCCATATGCGTTGGTTGGTGAGACACAATGTATTCAGTGAGATCTCACTTCAATGACTTAACTCCTGCCGATGTGTATCTTTATTGGTGAGACACAAGGGTCAGCAACAGTGCAAGACCTCATTTTGAAAGCCCCTGGTAGAGTCCCCTTTGTGTTTTTTCAGTGAGACCCGATGCACTCGCCAAAACCTTACTCTGAATACCCTTTGTTTGGCTGAAGTGTTTGCTTGTTTTGTGCTAGTTGGTGATACATAAAGAGTTTCTATGACTTACTCCAATGAAAATTTTCTCACCGATAAGCTCCTTCTATCGTTGGTTGGTGAGACATGAATCATTCGGCAAGACCACATACCAAAGACATATGGTTTGGCCAAAGTGTGTACTCTTGCGTTGATCGGTAAGACAATATAACTTCACTGTGACTCATCCCAATGAAGAATCTCATGCCGATGGGAAACCCTTAGTCACCGAAACAATAGAAGTGTCCTACCAATAGTTTCCTATAGATGAAATCCAATCAGCATGACATCCCTGAGGTCTTTTCGATAGGCAACAACATACATATATTAACAAAACTGCATTATGGGTTGGGGAGACCTTGATAATCTCATGCCGATATAGAATATAATGTGAATTATTCAAGACTCGATGGAATTTATGGTACTAAATGGCCAAATATGGGGAAAATATGCTCATGGTAGGACTTATTTGGAAAATATCTAGAATTTTACAGTTCTAACACATACATTGACACCAATCCTACTAGACAACCCTTATGGGGTATTTCAATTTCAATTTTTTAAATTATACATGAAATGATTTTTTACTTGAGTTTTAAATTTATAATTGAATCAAATATATGTTTAAATATTTATGTTGGTTTTGGCAATTCAATTGGCTTCCACGTCGATTCCACTTAGGGGGTTGTTGATCACTCCTCCACTACTGGGCATCGTAGATCAAGGTAAGGTACATTTATATTGTAAATTGTTTAACTTAAATTAGTATAGTCACAATTATGAATTTTGAATTCACTATATATGAAATGTGCATGTACACTTGTAAATATTTTAAGTGTTAAATATCTACATGTATGTCTAGGTTGATATCACAATGAGAATGATCATCAAGAAAACATTAGATGTTGTGGCTACTCGTGAGGCATCTGATATTCAGGTTGTTTAAAAAAATTCTATACAAAGTGTGCAAACTTGAATATATATATATATATATATATATATATAAACCTAATTCAAGTATACATGCTTTAAATTTGATCTTCTAAGACTTTGTTAGATGAAAGTGTGACTTTCATCCCCGGCCCAAACATAGTTACACCTCTAGGAGGGCATGCAAAGTAGGCTCCAAATATCATGGTAATTTAATTTTTTTATTATATTTAAAGTGAATTATAAATTATATATTTTGAATGTAACTTTAAATTTAAATTTCAAATTGAACATATATATATAATATGAGCTAATACATTTTTTAAATTAATTTTCTTTTATAGCATGAGACACATCTTGTAGTTGAGCATGTACAAATAGGTCTTGGAGAAGGTGGTGCACAACCTCATAATACAATACAATTAAAATATGGCAAATTATAAATTAAATTGAATTAAATAATCTTTAATTGTAGACTTACATCAAATTTCCACTTTATTTTTCTTGTTTATGTAGATTGGTTTAGAGAATTTAGAGGTTGCTTCAGATGCACTAGAGCATGAAGACCCAAATATGATGGTAAGTTAATTTTATGATGAATTATAAATTAAATTGTCATTAAATCAGTTTTCATTTTCTTACATCTAATTTCATCTTTCTCTTGTACAAAGTGTTTTAGGTCATCCATATAGTCTACATGGTGTGAAGATGTCCCTTGATTATAGAGACAATACATCACCTAGAAACATGATTTTATGGGTTATATTTTTTTATTTCATGGATTATATTTTTGGTTCCTCATGTACTATCTTGGAATTTATATTTCATGGATCAAGTACTTAGTTGGACTTTAGTTCATGGGTTGTACTCTGATGGACTTTATTTCATGTGCTTAATATATTGGTTTCATGCACTTAATATGTTGTAAGTTATAGACTTTATTATTGTTTGAAATTTTAATTTACACATGTACATTTATGCATTTTATGTTCATAGTCAAGACATTAATATAAGACATTAATGTGAAATTAAATATAAATATGAAATTAAAGTTGAAATTAATAGGACATTTTAATATTTATACTTTACAAATTGAGTGATTTCATACATAATATACATGATATGTACATTCAATAATTAGCAATAATTAGTCAATGAACTTATTCAATTCACATCAATCAATAATTAGGCAATAAATCATAATTTACAAAAAAAAGAAATATGTTTATATAGTAGAAAGGATAAAATTTTAAGAAATAAACAATTCCATACAAAATTAGAGAAAAAAAGCATTAATAAATTTTATAAATAATAGCATCCAACACTAATTTATACACTATCAAAACAAATAATGGAATCCAATACTAATTTATAAGCTATCAAAAAAAATAATGGCATCCAATACTAATTTATAAGTTTTCAAAACAAATAATGGCATCCAATACTAATTTATAAGTTGTCCAAAAAGTAACGGCATCGAATACTAATTTATAAGTTGTCAAATCAAATAATAGCACCCAACACTAATTATAGGTTGTCTTATGGGGATCAAAGAAGAGTATAATTGAGTATAAATATTAAGTGATCTTAACAAGTATTATAAGTTTTAGGGTGACTCATCATAAAAAATGATATAATTAAGTATAATATTTAGGAATGTGACATGTCTGAAGGGGATGTCTTAAGGGGTCCTAATACGATGTCTTAAGGGGATCAAAGAAGAGTATAATTGAGTATAAATATTAAGTGATATAAATAAGTATTATAATTTTTAGGGTGAGTCATCATAACAAATGATACAATTAAGTATAGTATTTAGGAAATTTTCTAGTATGAAACTTCTTAAGGGGATGTCTTAAGGGGTCCTAATATGACATCTTAAGGGGATGTATTAAGTGCTCATAATACAATGTCTTAAGGGGATGTCTTAAGGGGTCATAATAAAACGTCTTAAGGGGGTGTCTTAAGGGGTCATAATACAATATATTAGGGATATAATTGGTTTAAAAATAATTTATGCATGTTATTTAGTGATTATAAAATCAAATATAAAGTTTCAAAGTAGGAAAACATGCACATTTAACAAACAAAATATATTCAATATTGATTTTGAAACATAGAAGTACATAGAGTACATAATTGTTGATGTAAATGTATTTGTAATTTGTACAAAATGTTTAATTATGTAAGTATGTATGTACATATAGGTCATCTTGAAACAATGTTTACAAAATTTGAATATGCCATCTCAAGAAGATCTCAAAGTAGTGCCCATAATGTAGTAGGTCTTCACACCACCTGATATCAAAAAGGTACAAGAAATATCAATGAAATCATCAAAACATACATATTTTAATTTATACAAAATTATCTATATGTACACAACTCAAATACTTGCATTTAAAATTATTCCATACATGTGTGTAGGTTGAATCTTGGCATCTCCTTTTCGTTTCAAAGTATGATATTTGTTGGTGTTCCAAATATCAATAGAATAATTGAGTCCTAAAGACTTAGCCAATGTATTATGCTCAGACTCAAAGGTTGATTTGGCCAACTAACAAGAAATGGAATTAATACACATTTTCCCTACACTTCTAGCTCTGTAAGACCTAGGGTGGTGACTCTTTAGAAACATCTAAAAAATATGGACACATAATTAACATGATATTGCTCAACAAATAATGTTCTCACAAAATTATGCTGAGAAAGACAAAATATCACTCAAGATTGGCTAAAAAATTAAGTGAATTTCACTAACCAGCATGGAGAACAAGGTAAACATACAACTCAATATACAAAATTGAAATGGTTTATGATTTAAAGAGTTGGGACCAAGATGAAAAAAATAGAAGCATGAAAACTTGACCAGTACTAGAGAAAGGGATATGGAGTCATATAAGAAAGCATTTCATCCTACAATGATGAACATGTTATGAAGATCTTTGTAACTATTATCAAATTATGACAACAAGACCACTAAATTTTCATCTGATAAGCATTCTTTACAAATCCACATGAAACACAACACTCCTCTCACACTTGTTCAAGCAATTACACTATTCTATGAATGATAAAAAATAATAAGTTTAACTTTTGATTCATTAAAGAATTTACATCACCCACAAAATAGAAGGAAACAACACATGTAACTCAATGCTTGAAAATACTTAGATAACTTTATTATTGAATCCAAAAAAGTAATGCATTATAGAAATAGAGACAATTATCATTTAAAACATAAACATAAGAGCACAACTCAAAATAAACACTTTAGATTTAATGACTTAATTACATTCATCCTAGCCTTTATGATTCTACCCAGAGCTTCTTCCTTGCAGATCTTTCAGAAATTGGAACCCCAAAATTGTAATTATGAGAAGAGAAAGAGAATAAAATAAAATAGAAAACTCCAAAAGAAATCTGTTGAAGACATCTGGAAGAATCTATCACCATTGATTAGGAAAATTCATAAAGCCTCTCTCCTCTCTCTATAACAAACATAATTTTCCTATAAAGTGCCTTTGCAATCTGTTGTTGAGCAACATAAAATTTTCCCATGTAAACATTCTCCATTATTTACATGTTGTGTGAAAATACATTTTGTGCCTGTGAAAATCAGTTTTTCTTCTCTTATTTTACCAGGACATGTATTTCACCCTATACTTTATTTCTCAACACACAAAACATCTTTAAAAGTTCCTCATCATTTTTTTTTTCTCTTTAATAGAGCTACACATTACTTTGTTTACCCTCAGTAAATAAAGTCTCTACTTTAATAAAGGGACCCCTTGAAAAATGAATATTTAATTCACTCTATAAAACATTCCCCTCAGTGCACTTCTATTTAAGCAAAACTATTCTTGTGCATATTACTTCAATGTTTCACCAAAAAAAATTAAATGCAACAGTATTCACCAGTTTGCATTACACCTTTAATTTTCACCTTTAGAATAATGCAAGTTTGATTTTAATAATAGGGGTCTCTGATTAGCAATATTAAAATAATTTGCTCATGCCCCCAATATTTACTCAGGCAAGTAAAACATTTATCCAAGTTGCACAAGTCTTAAATATTTCATTTGAAATATTTATTTACTCTTTAGGTAAAAACCATTACCTTATATCTCCCCTTTAATTTTCACCTATTTTTTGCATTTTAAATGCCATGGCCCCACCTTCCTTTCGTGCCCATCAAATATTTCACCTTATTCCTTTTAAAATATTTTCCTTCAGGAAACATTATAATCTTTAAAATGCTTTTCTTTTTTAATGAAAAACCCTTTGAAAAGACAAAATTCTCCCATGTGTATACATCTCTTGGGGCCCACCTACCACATGTCTCACTCACATTGATCTCACAGGAAATACCCCGCTTACATTTTCAACCCACGAGCCAATGAAAAGGGTGGGGATTTAATCTTTGATTTCATCTGTGCACTTTCAGCAGCACTTTAATTTTTAAAATATTTTCATTTTGACTTTATCGGGCTTATTTAAAATCATTCACAGGCATAACTTTGCTCCTTAAAAATTCTCCTGCCCTTTAAAATTTATCAGGCTAATACATAGCACCAATAATTTTAATTATTTTTGGCCCACCACATTACCCCGCTCACTCCCTAGTTTTAATGAGCAATCACTTTCATTGGGTAATCTGGCAGGGTGTGGTCCAGATTTAGTTGGTGTTCACCATCTTCATATCCACCATAGATCATATTATTTCCACTTTTTTTCCCTAATCCTCTATTCACTTTCTCTTTCCTCAAGCCCTGTAGACATGGGGGAAGGTTTTATCTCTTTGCTCTACAACTCTCATCTATGGTGGCAATAATCTCCCTCAAACAACCTCAACCCACTTCATCCTTGCATTTTCTCCAAATTTTATTGAAGCATTTCAACAAATACATTCATTTTGTGAAGATACTCCATTCACCATGGTGTCTAGCATAGGATTTTCCCCTATTGAATGTGTTACCTCCTTTCAGCTTGAACATTTCTAAAGACTTTTCAATACTCATCTTCTACCTTTTCTAGGCACACATTACACCTTCCCATGGACTGTACACCCTTATTGTATTGGCACAGGTTTCCAGGGTATTCCATTTGCCTCACAAATCCATTTTGTGATGTTCTCCAATATTGTGGCATTCATGACATTTGAAGTTTTCTTGAAATCATATTATACACTTTGTCTTATGCTACTCCATCTTACCTCATCATTGGGACAACTCCTCCATATTATACTATCCTCTTGATTGTTAATGTGTGGCCTCCATTATTGGTTCACTTCCCATGGTAGATGAATACAAGTAGCATTTGCTTGAAATTTTACACAACATTTCAACAATCATTGGTGCATAGGCTATAGTCATGGCATTGACTGGGATTGTATTTATTTGGAGATTCTTTAAAAATAGATAGATCATGTGCCTTGTTCCTATTCTAAAAGCTCAAAACTCTCAAAGCTTTCTGGCCAATCTGCAAGATTTACTGAAAGATTTTAATGTAATTTCCCCATTAGCATTAGTGTATGCATTTTCTTGAAAGTTGCTGAAGTTTTCCAAATATTTTCCCCTCTTTTGTTAGCATGATTGAAGGTTTCTATAAGCTTTTAATACTTCTACTTTTGAGCATATGCTGGGCGCGGGCTTCTCCCAAAATGCATTTTCTTAAGAGTTATTACATCCTTTGAATGATCTCCATCCTATGTGTTTTCTTCCATCATTCCTCCACGGATGGTGTGTGTTGCTCCATCGAGCATGCTGATTGCATTTGCTTAGCAATAATGTAAGCATTGCTTGTTCTTTGCATCCCCTATTCAAAGCCGCACCGTTTGGATCCTTTCTTGTCATAAAATCTTGGAAATTCCATCTAATGACACCTTGGTTTGAACAAGCATAGAAAATAGCTTGGGAACATTATAGACAAGCACCAAGAACTAGATGACATGTTTCATTTTAGATCTCAGTCTTAGATTACACATCTATCTACTACCACCTTACTTTGGGGCTCATATTCAAAAGCATCACCTTTGATTGGAACAATATCCAGTGGAGTTATTATATTAACTTTATCATCCCTAAGATTCATATGTACCATTTTAGGTGCCTCAAATTGTGATTGCTTGTGATTACATACTTTCTCTATGCTTATGCTAAGCAAGACTTGTTGGTTTTGAGCCCTCACCTATCATTAAGCTTTGTTCTTTCACACTCTACATATGACCATCTTGTTCTTTGAATGGAAATTTTCATTTTGTTGTCCCACAAAGACCATAAATCCCACTGATCATTTCTCCATACACACTTTTATTGAGCCATTCCTTTGCTTCTATGCCATGTCCCATGGTAATTTAGATGAAACACCATCTTCAAAAAATATATGGAAAAATGTTTGAGATGATGGATAATGACAATCCTCTGATCAAAATTGCATTTGAAATTCATATCTTTCATGATCAAAGTGTACCTCACCAAGATCATGTCAGGTCCCCATGTCGGCCTGGCTAAAAAAAATCATTTTGAAACAACTTTTAGACTCAAAATTATCTAAGAAAACCTCTAAATGCATTTGGAGTGAAAACATGAAATGGGTTTTCATTAAAATCTGCTTTCTGGCACATTTGGGGTGAAAAATGGCCAAGTGGGCTCTAGAACTGGCTTTGGAAACTAGGAAAACAACTTCCTAGAGACGCAAAAATTTGTAGGAATGTAGCCATTGCTCCTAGAATGTAATGAAAAATAAAACTCAACAAAAGGATTCATGAGGAAATGTAACGCCCCATTGTGCAAACCCCAAAGGAACTAATAACAACAGAACAATTTTTTTTTTAGAACATAAGATTAAATTTAAATATTCCAATATAACAATGTATTAAGTTACATGACTAATTCCATTGGGGTACATGAGGTGACATTACTATTCTAACCCATAACCAAGATAATAGATTAAACAGTTACATAAATCTATTCATTCCCACTTCATCATTTAAAATATCTATTAAACAATAACCATATTTATAACATATGTACATATGACAACGAAAGATACTATAAAGATATGAAGCATTTATATTACCACAGATATAACACAACTTAACACAACTATTACAAATGATCATTCCTAAATAAATACATTGCCTGAATAGACATTACATCCAAATGATAGTAAAATACAACTGTCTGAATATACATCTCAATAACCACATATACAATTTACAACAAGGTCATCCCAACACACGTGGGAGACAATTGATCAATAATGAATTACATCTGAAGTGTAAACATCCATCTGGAGCATAAGAACATTGGATCAATGGCATTCGCCAAAAACCCTACAAAAAAGATACATCTACAAGAGAAAGGGAACCCAACGGGTGCGGAGCACATTCCACCCAACCACCCCCATGTTGGGAGTAGACAAGGAAGGATCCCCGACCAAGCACGCCTAACAGTAACACAATACTAACTCCCGAAAGAAAATTTAACATCAAAGAGCACTTAGAAAACTCACAACAACAAATCCAAATGGCACAACAACAAATCACTTCTAAACATAACAATAAAACACTTTTCCAAATTACAACTAGTCACACTCACAACATCAATGAAACTCAAGGCATAATATCAAAGACTACATCCAACAATATCCAAAGAGAAATCAATAAATCACTTAACCACTATAGACACAATATCACTTAACACAAGGTTACAATGCTTCCAGAGAACAGCAATCATGTAGATCGCACAATAACAGACTGACTGTTGACATACGAAGAGTTTCATGCATAAATTTCCATGAGTTACCCTAGTTCAGCCTTCCTAGGCTACTGGACCCCCATCCTGGGTTACCTTGGCTTGCCTCTACCGGCCGCCGGACCCTCACGCAAAACTATGCATCCCATCTCATCTCGAGCCTTATCATTCACTTGCTTCACGAGAGAGACATTCTTTATCTTTATTAGTGTGAAAGATCCCCATTAATTCTTTTAGATTATCACTTAGTTAAACTCTAGGTGAGTTACCCTGGCGCCCCTTTGTGTGCCGGACCCCCACAAAGAGCCACTCTCCTATCGACAACACACAAGGTACAATACCACAATAGGTAACTAGACAACATAACCTCTCCAATCCAAGGAGGAAACAAAACAAGGAAACTCACTCAAACCTGGAGGAAACCAAATGGTATGTGTAGATCATGGTGCTCCAAAAGTGGCAATATTTGTAGGGTATGTGGTCAATAATTTTTTTTCACCCAAAATTAATGA
Source organism: Sequoia sempervirens (assembly GCA_007258455.2). Classification (NCBI taxonomy): domain Eukaryota; kingdom Viridiplantae; phylum Streptophyta; class Pinopsida; order Cupressales; family Cupressaceae; genus Sequoia; species Sequoia sempervirens. The sequence continues at coordinate 38,043,797 of VDFB02000017.1, read as the reverse complement.
AACTAAAAGGGTTTTTAGAGGAGATTCTCAGCTTTCCAAAATATAAATTATGATTTCATTTGAATTTAATAAATAATTATTATTCATTTTCTATTAGAATTACTTAATTAAAGTCCTAATTGATAGGCTGATTGAAAAACATCTATAACTTTCAAATGGTATCATTTTTTGAATCCAAAACATACATTTTATGCTTCACATACTATAGGATTAAAAAAAAAAATAAATTTCATGAAGTTTTGACCAAGTTAAGGTGGTTAGACATACGAAGTTTTTATATTTTTTAAAAGTTGTAATAAAAAATCATAATTAATTATTGACTTGGAAAAAAATTATAAAAAAATATGCATCACATCTGGACATGAGTCCTCTACTTATATATAAAATATTACAAAAATTATCATTTTATTATGGTTAGGGTGGTCGAGAGACACCTACTTCTTATTTTTCCCTGAAATTTAAGTACTAATCATTGAAATTTCAAATTTCACCAAATAGATTTTATTTATTTTTAAATAAACCTAGTATTTTAGAAACTACATTCAATTTTCTACAAATTCTATTCTTACATATTTTTGAAATAATATAGATAACTTATTCAAATATTTACGTCAAGTTGCCTAACACTGATTTTTTTGAATTTTTTGCCACTTAAGGGCCTGTTTTTTGCATGATGATCTTGCTCATACCCAAATATGAAAACACACTCCTTCCAAAGGAGGTACAAATCTCATTACCTTCTCCTATTTCCCAGGAGACACAAATCCCTGTTTGTGGAAACCAGGTACAACATAATAGTACAACTCTACACCATTCCCAAGGCGATTCACAAATTGAACCTCTACACAAAACATCCCACTCTAGAGAACTTCTCTGGAAGACTTACATAGACCCTTAACCCCATTTTCCCGACATGGAGAATAAAAGAAACATGATAGAAAAGCATTCCAGACAACTCATTATCTAATGTTAGGGTTTCCTAAACCCAGTCAAACACAGTTTTCAATATTGCATTTACGCAATCAAAAACACCAAATTCATTTCCCAACATTGAAGTATTTATAACCCAATCATTTGCTCTAAACTTCAGAATTAACTTCCCTAACCAAAGCGTTCCAATAAATAAAGTCATTTGAATAACATAATCAACCCTTACTCTACATTTAACAATTGTATTCATAATCGAGGTATTATAATAAACAAATTCATCCAGTTAAAATAAATCATTAGCTCAAAAAGAATCCAATTTAATTCAACTCACACGATATATTCCTAATTTTCACAACTACATTAGACATTGAAATTTCTCCTATTCTTATCATATTAAAATCATATTTACAACAAAATAACTCTATTACACAAATGTCCGTTTATATAAAAATAATCATTTAATAAACTGAATAATTTATTTATTATTTTTTATTTATTTTTGTTATATCAGACACAACTTAAATTTGGTTATGCAAATTTAGCCCACAAAAACAAATGATTTTCTTTTCAAGACAATGGTTTAAGAACTAAATTTTATTGAATAATTTCAAAGGGTTTTACTATAGTTTTCAACGAACAATCTTCAAAAGTCTATAGCAACCAATTTTCGACTACAGAATCCTCTTTCACAGACAAGGAGTAATTAATTTTCAAATGAAAACACAACAAGCAAGGTTTGTTTACAGAACAATAAACTAAAAGAAATAATAGTTTAGAAGAACCTGGAGTCCTTCATCTGATGGGGAATCCAGCACAGTAATCTTCTTCCAAACATAGAAATCCTCTGTAGCTTCTCCTCAGATTCTTGTCTTAAGCTCTCTTCTGAATCTATCTTTTCATCAAAACCACAATAATTTTACCCAGCAAACACAAAACTAAAACTATCATTTTTTTTTCTTTTCCAAATCCCAAAAACAATAGAGCCCACTCCTGTGTTTGAATAATCTCCTCATAAAAAAAATAATAAATCAAAAATAAAGATTCAATAAAGCTCTTCTGTTTTCTTTTCTCAAAAATCCTCCCTCTTATTGGTCCTTTTCCCAGCTTTTAAAAGAACAACTTATCTAAAATTTTAATTAAAATAATTTATTAAATCAAGATATTATCTATGCAATATTTGCTAATTTAATATTAATAAAAAAATATAATATATAATTATCCTCACATGATTTTCTAATCTAATATTAATAAAAAGATAATATCTAATTATTCTCAACAATATTAATTTAATTTAATTTATTGCACTTTAATTAATTAAATACCTTTTAATTTACAATATATTTAAATTTAACATTTTTCTAACTCGCAATTAAATCAAAACAACAAGACAACTTTAATTAATTATCTTATCAAATAAGATTAATTACTTGAACACTAACCATAAATAAATATTCAACAATCAAAATGCATAACAACAAGGACAACACTTCAGTCATGACACAACAACTTACAACAGGACGATAGACTTGGGACGGGGACACTTCCAAACCTACTCCCTTTTTCAACATTTTACCCATTGGGTTAATTTATTGCTCACCTTGTCCTGCCGAAGCAGGTGGAAATGAGACTTATTCCTGCAATCCTACATCCAAATAAACGTCAAGTAGCACATGTATATATATAATCAAACATCCTATCGTGAGAAGGAATTGAAGTGTAGTAGGGCACTCGTGAACGAGTGATGCTACACTGTCCTCTCACCTACTTTATTCTAACAATTACAATATTAATGACGAACTAACATTTCTAACCAAATTGATCATAAGATAACATGATACTTAACTACTGCATCATAACTAATTATTAAACCATTGCATTATAAAATAATACTGAATTCAAATAACATGGTCACCATAGAATCATCACATCGACATATAAAACATTAATGAACAACTATTTGAATAAACAATAATCCAATCAACACACAGAGTATCATAAATCATACTAATAATGTCATATCAAATGATCATGTCCACTAAAGGAATAACAACATCATCAAACTTCAAACCAAACAAATCAAACCATAATAGTATCAACGTATCAAGTTTAAGCATAGAAATTAATAAGTCTAAACAGTATGAGGGGTATTACAGGAAAAATTTATTCATTGTCAAATTTTCTCAGTTGAACTTTCTGCAACAATCAGCTGCTTTGAACCAATTGAAACTAATGAAATCACCTTGTCTCAAAAATACCAAAACAACTCTTGGTGAGCTACTACTGGACATAGTAGATCATTTTTTCACAAGAAACACATGTGAAAAATGGTTTAGCTTCAATCATCATTTTGCACAAAATACTGAAGGCCAAATTGACCTCTTAGAAAGGTTTTAGTGCAAAATTGAAGAAATTCCATTTGGTTTTTATCTACTAAAAATAGCAAATCAACTTGTGAGGCTCTGAAAATTGACATGTGAGCACAATTTGGTATGGAGAATACAGAGCAATAACCTTTTTGGAATGACGGTCATCTGGTTGCAAAATGCAAGCTCAAACAGGAGGAAACTTTTTAGAAATGAAGGTTTGCAAACTACAAAAAAGTGACAAAACCCTCTAGCTTCACTTTTCAAAACCTCATCAAAACTCATTGTGGTAAGCTGAAAATTAGCATGCCTTCTCACATTGTGCACACGAGTGAGTTAGAAAATGGGATTTGTACCAAAATCAATGGGCATCAAATTATGACCCTCCAAAGTAGGTCATTTAGGCAGATTTCTCAAGTGCACTTGTGAAAGTGCAGAGGCAAAATTTTGAAATGGGCATCTCAAATTTGCAAAAATTGAGAGTGCCATCAGTGGCTCTGAGTAGGGATGTATGCCCCTTGTGGGCATAAATAGATACTAGATCTTTGGGAAGTAGACAAAATACTGAGTCCATCAGGTGTCTTCAAACTACTCCTTTATTCATCTTTATTTTTCAACTTAATCTGGTGACCCCGAGCCATGAAATGAAAAATGAGAGTCAACATTTACCTATGTCAAACATAATTCTGATCAAAGAACTGATCTCCCTCAACTTGTGCTTTCCTCTATCGAACCACAACAACATAGGTGACTACATTTGTGCAAGTAAAAACTTTCCATTTGTTCAGCTTTGTCATCAAGTGGCAACTAAATTACATAGGCCACTTCACTGTCACTTTCTTTATTCTTTGACTTTGTACCAGGTGGCATCATTTAAAAATGATGATCAAGACCATATGAAAGCATAGTTTGATCACATCTATCTACCTAATTGAACATGTTAATACCTCTAAAAGGTAATCATATATAACATCAACATCATGTTCATAGTCACTATGCATCTGAAAGTTAGGGATACTTTCAAAATGTTGATCATCATGTGGAAACAACTGATCATATTCATCATTTAAATCATTCTCAAAATAAGAACAACATTCTTAAATATCTTGTACATTACCACATTTTGCGAAAACTTCTTCTAGCTGACAAAAATTGCACTTACATTTTGCATTATGGCTGGAATTGTTAATCTCATTCTAATCATTAGTTTGCATGCCAAATTTTAAACTATCACAAGAACTTACCAAAAGATCTATCTCATCATGCAAACTATCTCCAAGTGTATGCAAAGAGATACACTCATCTATTGGCACACTCCGTAAATTTTCTTCATCATGCTAGTATTCAGAGTCATTAGAGATTTTTGACTCATCATCATCTTTCATCACTTTATCATTTTTTGAACATAACATATCAACCTTTTCAGTATCATAAGCTTGCTAAAAAAAAAGAAATTCTATTTCAAAAATAAAATCTATTTTCTTATTGAAATCATCATCTTCATCCACATGAAAAGACTCATGCCTGGGATCATTCAAGTCATCAAAAAAAGACTTGTCCAAATCTGCATTAGAATTCTCAAGAATTGGCTCATTGAATACACAAGACTCATGGTAATCTACTACTTCAAACTCATCAAAATAGATTTATGAGTTTGCATGAACATATACACTATCATACTCATCATATAATGCATCATTATCATCACATGGTTGCTTTTCTTCATACATATCATCATCATCATGATCAGATGGTTCATCATTTGAAAGAGAATCAATGACACATGCATCATACCTTGCACCATGAAGATCATCATCATTATCAAAGATAATAGGAGTAGCACTCAACAATTGAGAATTGTTCTCATGTGCACCTTTTTGATACTCCATGGTTGACATATTTGAAATTTGTTCACTGCTCAGGAGATCATTATTCTAATTCATGCTTTCAACCACTTCCTCTTCTTGATCTTCACTTAAACTAGATGAAATATCAAAGTGAAAATCAAGATAACCCATGATATCATCATCATCAAAGTCTAAAAACTCAATGGTTTGACCATAAACTAGATCTCCCTAATCATAAGAGGTTGAATTTTTGACAACCTTGTCATAATCATTGTCCCAATCTATCATAGAGAATAAACCTTTCATTTATTCATTGTTGCTCACTTCTAAGTTTTCATAACAACAATCCACATCATTATGCACTTCAACATTAGACTGGGTACCTTCATTGAGTTCATCATTTACATTCACATTCTCAAGAGCCTTTCCCAAATCAACAAACTCCTTTGTCTCATTATGCATACTTGTGTCAAAGCTACTTTCAACACATGAAGGACTGAATTGATCAACTATATCATCACATTTCTTATTGCATGTATCTTCTTCAAAGAGTATGGGTATGTGCAGTATCATCATGGAAAAAATAGGCCTTTAGGTGGCAAAAAATTAAGAAAAATTAGACTTAGGAAACTTGACATAAAAATTTGAATAAGCTATCTATATTATTTCAAAAAAATGTAACGATAGGATCTATAGAAAATTGAATGTAGTTTCTAAACTACTAGATTTGTTTAAAATAAAATAAAAATTATTTGGTGGAAATTTGAAATTTCAATGCAAGAGTAATTTAAATTTCAGTGGAAAAAATAAGAAGTAGGTGTCCTGTGTGACCACCCTAACCACAATAAAATGATAATATTTTTATAATATTTTAGATTTAAGTAGAGGAATCATGTCCTAATGTGATGCATATTTTTTGTAATTTTTTTCCAAGTAAATAATTAATTATGAATTTTCTATTACAACTTTTAAAAATGTAAAAAACGCGTATGCCTGACCACCTTAAGTTGGTCAAAACTTCATGAAATTCCATTTGTCTTTTTTTAATCCTATAGTATGAAAATCATAGAATGTGATGCATGTTTTGGATTCAAAAATGTGATACCATTTGAAGCTATAGATTTTTTCAATCAGCATATTAATTAGGAATTTAGTCATAATTTGAATAGAAAATGAATAATAATTACTTATTAAATTCAAAGTAAAGCATAATTTATATTGGTGGAAAGCTGAGAATCTCCATTAAAAACCCTTTTTGTTTCATCAATTTTGGGTAAAAAAAAAATTTCAACCACATACCCATCATATTACCACTTTTTGGCCCATCATGATCTTGCACATACCTGTACATCCAATTGATATTCTTCATCATGTTCTTGGCTCAGAAGACTTAGCTTCTAATTTTCATTTGGGCACATTTCTTCTGTAGGTTGTTTAGAGACAACGTCCTAATTACTTGATAATGCATCCTTCTTATCTTCAATGTTTTCAACTATGCACTTTTCTGAAGACCTTTGATCATTTACATTCACATAATTGCTGATTTCATCAACATGCTTACCCAATAGTGAAGAAAACATATTTTGCACATACTCATTCCTTTGTTTCTCCAAATTGTCCAAGACTGTGTAATCCATCTGCATACTCAGTATTTCAATCTCTTTTAACAATGCACTAGATCCTTTCTCATAGGATTCAAAGTAAATATGAAAACAACTTGATGTACTAGGTCTGAAATTCTCTAGGATTAGTGACAAGGTAGCAGCAAATCTATGGCTAAAATCAACACTTGATTCATCATCTTGCTTTTTGATCTGCTTTAACCTCATGACAAGGTCAAAGGGCTCTCTTGCAAATTATTCTTTGTAGGAATTCACTAATTTATCCCAACAAGGAAATGACTTCTTAGGAAAACTCAAATACTAATCATGAGCTCTTGCTTCAAGGGATCTAATAAAGAATCTCATCCACATATCCTAATATTCGAATGAATATTTCTCCGTGAAGCTGGAAAAAATTTGAACATATGCATTTGCTTCACACATAGTATATCCATGAAATCTAGGAATCTTTTTATAAACTTTGGCTGACATACCTTCAGTCTTATAATCAACCCATGACAAATCTAATTAAGCATATAATGGATCAAAGGAATTGAATGGTGCGCTAACTTTTCAAGTAGACACAGTATGATGGTGTCTTAATCGAGCTTGTTGAAATAGTCGGTTTCTTTCATCCATTTCTCTAAGTCCTCTTTCAAATATAGCTTTCCATTTTGGCCTTATCGTAGACTTATGCACTCTTGGATTCTTGCACTTTAGGGTATCAACTGTGTGAATATTATCAGACTTCTGACACTTCTTAACAAGTTGTCTCAAAGTTTCTACATGTATGGCTATCTTATGGTCTATGGATATTATAAATCAAGGTTCACTAATTGTGCATAATCACAAGCATGACCAAATGATAGACAACTATGATAACTACTGACATAATGAAAACCTAGGCTTCAATCATTTGACAATACAGATGGATGGAAACCCCTATAATATACAAATACATTCTAACCATCCAAATTATGAAATATTTGAGCACTAGACAAAATTCTTTCAATAGAAAAACTATTAATTCAATAGATCCAACAAATTGGAGTGTGCAAACTCAATTTACTACTATCCTTTCCCTCTCTTAGTGCTAATCGCTTAATAGGAAAGAAAATTTTATTCTAAGATGTTCAAATATGCCTTTCATATACAATTTTCTTGAAAACCAAGAATGAAGAATACCTGGAAATGTTGCAATTGCTACGAATTGTCTTCTGATGGTATATCTAGAATGTTATTAACCTCTTCAACAAGTTCTTCTTGATAGAGTCACCACCTCTCTTCTTAGAGGACTAAACTTCAAATAGCATGAAGTTCTTTCACATGTAAATCTTCTTTTTTGAGTTCCTTTCACCAAAAACACCACAAATCTTGAAATCCTTAGGTTCAATGCAACAATTTATCTCTCCAAGGTTAAATCCTTCAGTTTTTGAACTCAATTTTAGAATGGAAAACAATTATGACTCTCCCACTAAGTAGTCTACGCTTGGAGATTCAAATTTATCCCTTGTAGAGTTTCCATTTTGTTGGTGTTCCAAATATCAATAGAACAATTGAGTTCTAAAGACTTAGCCAATCTCTTATGCTTAGACTCAAAGGTTGATTTAGCCAATTAATAGGAAACAGAATTAATACATATTTCCCCTACATTTCAGGCTCTACAAGACTTAGGGGGCTGACCCTTTAGCAACATCTAAAGATCTAGACACATAATTAACATGATATTTCTCAACATATAATGTTCTCACAAAATTATGTTGAGAAACAAAAAATATCAGTCAAGATTGTTTACAACATTAAGTGAATTTCCTTAACCAACATGGAGAACAAGGTAAACATACAACTCAATATAAAAAATTGAAATGGTTTATGATTTAAAGAGTTGGGACCAAGCTGAAAATAGTAGAAGCATGAAACTTGAATAGTGCCATAAAATGGGCTATGGAATCATATAAGAAAGCATTTTATCCTACAGTGCTAAACATGTTCTAACGATCTTTGCAACTATTATCAAATTATGAAAACAAGACCACTGAAGTTTCATCTAATAATCATTCTTTACAAATCCAACTAAAACACAACACTCCTATCACACTTGTTGAAGCAATTACATTATTCACTGAATGATAAGCAATAATAAGTTCAACTTGTGATTCATTAAAGCATTTTCATCATTCATAAAATAGAAGGCAACAATAGATGTAACTCAATGCTTGAAAAGACTCAGTAACTTTATTATTGAATCCAAAAGAGTAATACATCTCAAAAATGGAGACAATTATCAAATAAAATATAAAAATGAGAGCACAACTCATAATAAACACTTCAGATTTAATGATTCAATTACATTCATCCTAGCCTTTACAATTATACCCAAAGCTTCTACCTGACTCGCAGAGCTTTCAAAAATTGGAACCACATAATTGGAATTATGAGAAGAGAAAGGGAATAAAAGGAAACATAAAACTCTTGAAGAAATTTTTTTCAACACATCTGGAAGCATCTATCATCGTTGATTAGCACAATTTATAATGCTTATCTCCTATGTCTGCAACAAACATAATTTTCCTCCAAAGTGCCTTTGCAATCTGTTGTTGAAAAATATAAAACTTTCCCATGTAAAAATTCTCCATTATTTACCTATTGTGTGAACATAAATTTTGTTCCCGTGAAAATCATTTTTTCTTCTCTTATTTTACCAGCACATATATTTCACCTTATACTTTATTTCTCAACACACAAAACATCTTTAAAAGTTCCCCGTTAATTTTTTTTTTTTTTCTCTTTACTGGGGCTGCACATTACATTGTTTACCCTCAACAAATAAATTCTATGCTTTAATAAAGGCACCCCTTGAATAGTGAATATTTAGTTCACTCTATAAAACATTCCCTTTAGTGGACTTCTATTTAAGCAAAACTATTCTCGTGCATATTACTTCAATGTTTCACCAAAACATTTTAAAGGAAATAGTATTCACTAGTTTGCATTACACCTTTAATTTTCACCTTCAACATAATGCAATTTAGATTTTAAAAATATGGGTCTCTGAATAGCAATATTAAAATCTTTTACTCATGCCCCCAATATTTGCCCGGGCAAGTAAAACATTTATCCATGCTACACAAGTCTTAAATATTTCATTTGAATCATTTATTTAATCTTTAGGTAAAACACATTACCTTATATCCCCCCTTTAATTTTCACCTATTTTTTGCATTTTAAATGCCATGGGCCCACCTTCCTTTCGTGCCCATCAAATATTTCACCTTATGAATTATAAAATATTTTCCTTCGGGCAACATTATAATCTTTAAAATGCTTTGCTTTTTTAATGAAAAACCCTTTGAACAGATAAAATTCTCCCGTGTGTACACATCTCCTGGGGCCCACCTACCACATGTCTCACTCATGTTGATCTCGTGGGAATTATGTCGCTTACATTTTCAACCTGTGAGCCAACAAGAAAGGGTGGGGATTTAATCTCTAATTTCATCTGTGCACTTTCACAAACACTTTAATTTTTAAAATATTTTTCTTTTGAATTTATAAAGATTATTTAAAATCATTCATGTATATAAATTTTCTCCTTAAAAATGCTCCTTCCCTTTAAAATTTTATCATGCTAATACATAGCACCAATAATTTTAATTATTTTGGACCCACCACATTACCCCATACGCTTGCTAATTTTAACAAGTGATCACTTTAATTGGGCGATATGGCGGGGTGTGGTCTAGATTTAGCTTGTGTTCACCATCTTCATCTCCATCATAGATCTTATTATTTCCACTTTTTTTCCCCTAATCCTCCATTCACTTTCTCTTTGCTCAAGCCCTGTAGACATGGGGGTAGGTTTTCTCTATTTTCTCTACAACTCTCGGCTATGGTGGCAATAATCTACCTCAAACAGCCTCAACCCACTTCATCCTTGTATTTTCTCAAAATATTCTTGAGGCGATTCAACAAATACATTCATTTTGTGAAGATACTGCATTCACCATGGTGTTTGGCATAGGATTTTCCACTGTTAAATGCATTACCTCCTTTCAGCTTGAACATTTCCAAAGGTTTTTCAACAGTCATCTTCTACCTTTTCCAGGCACACATTCTTCATCAACAAATTTTATATATTGTTCCTCCTTCCTCTAGATTGCACACCCTTATTGTATTGGCGCAAATTCTGATGGTATTCCATTTGCCTCACAACCTACATGGGATCATGTGAGTGTGTTACCTTGTCAAGCTGGATTCTTTCAGCATAATGGATATGTTGGAGTTTATTTAGCTTGAAAGTTTTAAAAACTTATTAACAAATCCATTTTGTGATGTTCTCCAATATTGTGGTGTTCATGATATTTGAAGTTTTCTTTAAATTAATTTATACACTTTGTCTTATGTCACTCCATCTTACCTCTTCATTGTCTCGACTCCTCCCTGTTATAGTGTCCTCTTTATTGATAACACATGGCCTCCATCATTGGGTTGCTTCCTATGGTACATGAAAATAAGTAGCATTTGCTTGAAATTTTACACAACATTTCAACAATCATTGGTGCATAGGCTGCAGTCATGGCATTAAATGGGATTGTATTTATTTGATATTTTTTGAAAACAACCAGATCATGTGCCAAGTTCCTATTCTAAAAGCTCAAAACTCTCAAATCTTTGTGGCCAATCTACAAGATTTACTAAATCATTTTAATGTAATTTCCCCATTGGTGTCAACGTATACATTTTCTTGAAAGTTATTGACCTTTTCAAAACATTTGTCCCTGTTTCACTAGCATGGTTGAAGGTTTCTATAGGATTTTGATAATTCTTCTTTTGAGCATATTTTGGACTTGAGCTTCTCTGAAACTACATTTTCTTAATAGTTATTAAAGCCTTTCAATGATCTCCATCCCGTGTGTTTTCTTCCATCACTCCTCCATGGTTGGTGCAGGCTGCTCCATCAATCATGTTAGTTGCATTTTCTTAGTAGTAATGTAAGCATTTCTTGTTCTTTGCATCCCCTATTCAATGCCGCACCATTTGGATCCTTTCTTCTCATAATTTTTTTTCAATTCCATCTAATGACACCTTGGTTTGAACAAGCATAGAAAATAGCTTGGTAACATTATAGACAAGAACCAAGAACTAGATCACATGTTCTATTTTAGATCTCAGTCTTAGCTTACACATCTATCTACTACCACCTTACTTCAGGGCTCATATTCAAAAGAATCACCTTTGATTGTAACAATATCCAATGGGGTTATTTTATTAACTTTATCATCCCTAAGATTCATATGTATCATTTTAGGTGCCTCAAATTGTGATTGATCAAGATAACATTCTTTCTTTGTGCTTATGTTAAGCACTTGACTTGTTGGTTTTGAGTGCTAACCTATCATTAAGCTTTGTTCTTCTACATTGTACATATGACCACCTTGTTTTTGAATGGAAAATTTCATTTTGTTGTCCCACAAAGACCATAACTCCCACTGGTCATTTCTCCATATAGACTTTTATTAAGCCATTCCTTTGTTTCTATGCCATGTCCTATGGTAATTTAGATGAAACACTATCTTCAAAAAATAGATGGAAAAAGGTTTGAGATGGTGGAGAATGAAAATACTCTGATGAAAAATGCATTTGAAATTCACATCTTTCATAATCAAAGTGTACCTCACCAAGATCATGTCGGGTCCCCATATCGGATTGGCTAAAAAAAATCATTTCTAAACAAATTTTAGACTCAAAATGATCTAAGAAAACCTCTGAATGAGTCTGGAGTGAAAACATGAAATGGGTTTTCATTAAAATTTGCTTTTAGCACATTTGGGAAATGGTGAAAAATGGCCAAGTGGGCTCTAGAATCAGCTTTGAAAACTGGGCAAATGACCTCCTGGAGACATAAAAATTTGTAGGCATGTAGCCATTGCTCCTGAGAATGTAATGAAAAATACATCTCAACAAAAGGATTTATGAGGAAAAAGTTATTCTCTGTCAAAGTTTCTCATTTGAACTTTTTGCAACAATCAGTTGCTTTGAACTAATTGAAACTGATGAAATCAGCTCGTCGTAAAAGTACCAAATAAACTCATGGTGAGCTACCACTAGACATAGTAGATAATTTTTGTATAGGGAACATGTGTACAAAAGGGTTTATCTTCAATCATCATTTTGTACAAAATATTGAAGGTCGAATTTGACCTCTCATAATGGTTTCAATGCAAAACTAAAGAAATTACATTTGATTTTGATCTACTAAAAATAGTAAATCAACTCGCGAGGCTCTAAAAACTGACATGTGCACACAATTTGGTATGGAGAATACAGAGAAATAATTTTTTTTGCATGAAGTTCAAATGGTTACAAAATTTAAGCTCAAATAGGATGCAACCTTTTAGAAATGAAGATTTGCAAACTACAAAAAAGTGACTAAACCCTCCAACCTCACTTCTAAAAACCTCATCAAAACTTATCATGGGAAGTTCAAAATTGACATGCCTACTCACATAGGACACATGAGTGAGTCCACAAATGAGTTTTGTACCAAAATAAATGGGCATCAAATTATGACCCTCCAAAGTAGGTCATTCAAGTAGATTTCTCAAGTGCACTTTTGAAAGTGCAGAGGCAAAATTTTGAAATGGGCATCTCAAATTTGCAAAATTTGAGAGTGCCATCACGATCAATGCAATGATGGCTCAAGGATACATAAAAGGATAATAAATCAATTTTAACTAATAATGTACAGGTAGTATCAATATGTAATTGAAACATGTAATTAAATATAATTTAACTAATAATTACATGTTTTTATCAAGTATTCCATGTTTTCCAGGTTGAATCTACATGGACTAGATCCCTTTTGTGATCATGAATTAAGGATCTATAAAAGAACAATTTAAATCAATTTCAACTAATAACACACTTGACCAATACTAAAACATTTATTTAATCTATTTAAAAGGACAATATAAAACTAAAACTAAATTTACTTGTATTTACTTATTCCATTGTACCATCTGCATCCTCTCTTTTTGCAATGCATCTATGATTGTCTCATGCTCTTCCATAGAAATTTTCCATAACACTTTTTTTGTAGGTCTTCCACAATACCGATCTAGTTTTATATTATTTTCCACCACCAAATGTGAATAATATATAATCTTTTTATGCATCTCATAATCTTCAAATGCAGGTAGACCATTCTTCCTCATCTAGTAGTTTTGTATCCAAGTGCCAACAACCACCACTGGTCCTAATGGTAAACATTAAAACCATCATCAAATAAGTTCTTAAAATTTTCTTAAGGGGAACAAAGACTTGTTCTAAAAAATTGCTTAAGGGGATCAAAAAATTGTTATCAAAATTTTCTTAAGGGGATGTCTTACTTGGATCGTCGTACTTGTTGGATAATGACAAGCATCATCATCTTTTCAAGATTCTATTAACTTATGTTTAGTCTCCATACAATGAGACAACCAAAATTGTGTTTACTCTTCATTCCCATCAAGTGAAACAACAACATACACGTCCTACAAACAAAATTTGATTTAATAAATTGTGCATATCCATATAAATAATTTAGTATTACAAAATAACTTAATAAAGTGAAATAAAATGAAATAAATTAAATTAAATTACCTTTTTGAACAAGGTTTGAAACATGATCATAGTCTTCAGATGCATACACTTGATCATTTTCTCCAATAGTTCTTTCATATGGATCATGTGCTTGTGCAGGTGTCAAAAATCTTTGCTCCCACTATTCAACCCATTTTTTATTTTCACATGCTTTGTGCAATCTCCTCAAATACAAAATTGGAAAAAATGTGCAAGCTCCCCTATCCAGATAGTCCATGTACTTGTTTTTGAACTCCTAAATGAATTCCATTTAGTAGATCCACTGATTGTCTCACTGTCAACTCTAGGTACAATGTTCTCTTCTTCAACCAACCAAAAGAATCGATGAACTATAGAGTACTCACTCGAACAAGGTGTAAATAATCTTATATTACACCAATCTAGACAATCCAACATGCATCTTTAAATTGTACTGCATCCTCAAATTTTAATAGTTCTCTAGCAAGAATTCTTTTGACACACACAACAGCTCCATCATGTTCTCCTTTACCATGCCTAGCTTCATAAAAACTCCATATATGTTGGATATTAATGTCCATGTGAACCTTACTTAACCAATAGAACATTCGAGCATTCTTGAACTGCCCCATACAATTATCTGACCACATGAGGTGTTCTTTCATTTGGATCCCTCTTTCTCTTAATTTTTTATAAAATATATTGAAACAATATTGAAAAAACTCTAACAAGTGTAATTGGTTGTCACTCAAATAAAAATGATGGGTATGTTCAGGATCATCATTGAAAAAATAGGCCCTTAAGTGGCAAAAAATTCAGAAAAAATAAAGTTAGGCAACTTGACATAAATTTTTTAATAAGTTATCTATATTATTTCAAAATTATGTAAGAATAGAATTTGTAGCAAACTGAATTTAGTTTCTAAACTAGTAAGTTTATTTTAAAAAATTAAAAATCTATTTGGTGAAAATTTGAAATTGCAATACAGTAGTACTTAAATTTTAGGGAAAAAAATATGAAGTAGGTGTCTGTCTGACCACCCTAACAATAAAAAAATATAATATTTTTTTTATAATATTTTAGATATAAGTAGAGGACTCATCCAAATGTGATGCATATTTTTTGTAATTTTTTTTCTAAGTAAATAATTAATTATGAATTTTTTATTACAAATTTAAAAAAATGTAAAAAACTTGTATGTCCAACCACCTTAACTTGGTCAAAACTTCATGAAATTCATTTTTCTTCTTTTTAATCCTATAGTATGCAAATCATAGAATGTGACACATGTTTCAAATTCAAAAAATGTGGTACTATTTGAAAACTATATTTTTTTTTCAATTAGCCTATCAATGAGGACTTTAGTCATAATTCAAATAGAAAATGAATAATAATTATTTATTAAATTCAAAGTAAAGCATAATTTATATTGGTGGAAAGTTGCGAATCTCCTTTAAAAACCCTTTTTATTTCATTAATTTTGGGTTAAAAAAAGGTCGCCAGCCACATACCCTACACATACCCATCATATTACCACTTTTTGGCCAATCATGATCCTGCACATACCCTGATACTCCCTCAAAAAAATTCTATCATCCTTAGTGCTATCATCTAAATGTCTATAAAAAATATGGACAAACATAGCTACTTGCATTGAATTATAATAATGTGATTGAATTTCCTCTTAGGGAGCTAGAGTATATTTTTCTGCAAAATCAACCATTGAAAGTATATTATCAATTAGAAATGTGTTTCTACTGCACGAAATCGTCCATCAAGCCATCAAGCATGTTGAAAGTGCATGGAATATTTTGGTACAACCTTATTCTTAAATTCACTCATCAATGCATGCACACTAACTTTTTCTTTAACTAAATCACAACACTTTCCTATTTTTCCATCTTTTAAAGAATAGTGAGCATTCTTAAATGTTTTAACATCTACTAATTGTTGTCCAAAATCATTATGAACACTTTCATGCATACAAATTCTTAAGAATGAAAGATTTCCACAATTAATACATTTTCCAAAATTACAAGAACTTAAATAAAACAATTTACCATTAAATCTTTCACAAAATAAATCTAAAATAAACTCCCTTATTGCTTCAGGTGGCATATTAATACTACATTTATGTATAATCATGTTAGTATGTAAGGGACAACATATATATTGAGAAACATCATAAAAATAATGAAATTGAACATGCGTTTTACAACAACAAGATATTCGTTGCTTATTAGTTTTTACATACCAATGTTTACATTTTTCAAAAGACTTTTGACTTATTTTAATATTACCAAGTAACACTAAATCACCAAAACATTTTCTATAAAATTTAGTTTTTGTTGTATCTAATAGGTGTTTTGGGTGAGGATCGCGAACTTTGGACCACACCCTTAATTTTAAAACATCTCTAGCATTAGATGAAACCCTAGTATTATCATTCCAATATTTTTCAATAAAAAATTTAATTTCAACATTTAATTTCATATCAGACCTCGAGATTCGACCAATGAAATTCCAACATTGGTTGATAGGATCATTTTCTATACAATGTTTTAGGATGTATTTTTAAAACTTCGCTAATATTGCTTACCATTGTTTTATTCAAAGTTGCTTTATTAACTATAGTAGTTGTTATAGCTCTTCTTGCTGCATTTTTAACTTTAGATCGACTATTTTTCCCAATAGATTGAATGGCACTAGCAACAATAGACATAACATGTTTTAATGATTGATCTTTTCTTTTTGTTTTAACAAAAATTCCTAACCTTTCATTATTTTCCTCATTGTTTGTATTCTCATCAATTGCATCATTAGTTGACATTGAAATGCAATTTTTTTATGATAATTTTTTTTTTTAATATTCTATTCACATGTGTTCTTATTTTCCTGAAAGAAATTTTAGTAGGAAGATTATCAAAAACACCACTTTCAATTTTAAAAAAAGGTATTTTCATTAAATTCAACATCAGATTCTAGATTTTCATCATCATTTTCATTTCCATTTTCATTTTCAACTTCAAATTGATTTACATTTTCATCTTCATTTTCATCAACAAAATGGTTTTCATTTTCATTTTCATCAACAAAATGGTTTTCATTTTCATTTTCATCAACAAAATAGTTTTTGTTTTCATTTTCAACAAAAGGATCATTCTAATTTTCATTTTCAACAAAATATTTCTCTTTTTCATTTTCAACAAATTCTATAAAATTTTCATCTCTTTGAATATTATCAATGTCAACATTTTTCTTAGCAATGATTTAGGATGTATTTTTAAAACTTCACTAATATTGCTTACCATTCTTTTATTCAAAGTTTCTTTATTAACTATAGTAGTTGTTATAGCTCTTCTTGCTACATTTTAAACTTTAGATCGACTATTTTTCCCAATAGATTGAATGGCACTAGCAACAATAGACACAACATGTTTTAATGATTGATCTTTTCTTTTTGTTTTAACAAAAAATCCTAACCTTTTATTATTTTCCTCATTTTTTGTATTCTTATCAATTGCATCATTAGTTGACATTGAAATGCAATTTTTTTATGATAAAAGAATTTGTTTTATCTTCTATTCACACGTGTTCTTATTTTCCTCAAAGAAATTTGACTAGGAAGATTATCAAAAATACCACTTTCAATTTTAAAAAAGGTATTTTAATTAAATTCAACATCAGATTCTAGATTTTCATCTTCATCTTCATTTTCATTTTCATTTTCAACTTCAAATTGATTTACATTTTCATCAACAAAACAGTTTTGATTTTTATTTTCATCAACAAAATAGTTTTTGTTTTCATTTACAACAAAAGGATCATTCTGATTTTCATTTTCAACAAAAGATTTCTCTTTTCCATTTTCAACAAATTCTATAAATTTTTCATCTCTTCGAATATTATCAATGTCAACATTGTTAAGTCCAAAATCTTGTAAAACTTCTACACATGAATTTACCATTTCATTAACATGTAGATTTGAAGACGCACTTGGATTTGTGCATATTGAAACATTATCCATATCATTGAAAGAGGGATTTGAAGACATAGTAGGACTTGCCTACATAATCATATTCTTCTCTAAATTGATTTCTTGCAAATTAGCTTCATCTACAACCATGGTGTCCTTAATGGTTTTATCTTCAATAGTTGTGGAATTGGATGCTCCACCATCATTCATTGATTTTATTCTCATTCTTCTTTCTCTTTGTCTATGTTTCTCCTTCTCTCTATTTGCTTCAAATTCTTGAGGATTCAATGTCTTCCTCCTCTTGTTACAAGCTTTTGAACCCATGATTATTAAATTATCAAGAACAAATGAATGTCAATAGTGAAATTATTCAAAAAATTCAATCCAAATTGGAAGTTGAAGACCTATAATGAAAAAATTCTTCCTCTTGTGTTCCTCAAAATAAGTAGAAAACTAGCACAATTTCACTTTAAAAACTATTTTCTTCATGCCTCCTTTGAAACTTTCAATCCATATTGCAAATTGAAGACCTTTTGTTCCTCCAAACAAGTACAAAACTAACACAATTCCACTTCAAGAATAGTTTACATGATGCCTCCTTTGAAAAAATCAATCAATAATGCAAGTTCACCACCTGTAAAGACAGTAGTTGATGAAAAATAGCCCAATATGTCACACTCATACATACATGTGAAGTTGAAGACTTCACAGTAAATTTTGGCAGTAAATTTAAGTAAAATAGTTTTAAAAAAATAGGATCTCATTTATAAAACAAGATCTCGTTTATTAAACACAGGATCCCATTTTATAATTAGGATCATGTTCCTGAATATTAAATGTGGGGACCATTGACAAAAGAATGGGATCCCATTTATAAAACAAGATCATGTTTCCCTGTCAACAATCACTGCATTTAATATTAAGAAACGACATCTCAATTTTTAAAATGGGATCCCATTTCTAAAAAAATTAAATTGGATTTGCTTTGTGGTCGGGTTTTTGGCTTGTATTTTTGTTCGGGAAAAGCATTGGGAATTTGAACCTAGGCCTTCAACCTAGTTTGACCTACAAGTTGAATGTACTAACAATGTCAGAGAAAAATACTGAGTTTGGACATATGGCTAATGACTTTTTTTGCAAAATATTTTGATAAAATTAAAACCCATTTTAGATGAGACAGTGCAGATTCTGAATATGTAATTTTTTTTACAATTGTATTATTTTTTCTATTTTTCAATTAATTTTTGATGAAACTGGTCCATAAACTTTAAATATGAGGGTTTTTTACTATTTTAATAACTTTTGATCAACATAACATTTTGATGAATGGATTGCATGAGAACATACTTCAGATAATTCTTTTCGATTTAAAAAAAATAAAAATAAAAATGATAATTTTAGGTTATCTTTTCTCTGTCATCGATGGTAATTTTTCAAAATGACAAATCCGGCTAATAATTTTTTATTTTTTTAAATATTCAATAAAAAATTACAAAAAAATATTGAAAATGTGTTTTAGTGAGTCACAAATATTTTCCCAAAAGGATTTAGAAAAAATGATAATTTAGGTCAAAATATGGATGTCGTACACATGCATGGTATGGTAAAAAAAGTGACTTTTAAACAATGGTTTTTAGAAACGCCTATCGAAACTCATTTGTACCTTCTGGGCATTGAAGTAAATTGAATATTTTGGAAACTAGACTATGAGTACTACATTTTATGATTAGTGACTTTTTTGAAGATTCCATCTCTAAGTGCTTCAAATTTTAAGGTCAAATGTGTCAAATTATAAAACTCAAGGAAAATACTTCCACTTTTTGGCCAAAAAGTGGACTCGACTTCTTGCCAGTGCCCATGTTGTAAATGCCAATTTGAAATAAAGAAATGCATGGAATGAACTAAATTAAGCTAGATCTAATGAAATACATGTAATAGAAACTCAACCAACTAAAACAGATAACTATTGACAACAAATAGAAGTGCAGAAACAAGGTTTTCAATTTTGTAAAAGGTAGTTTTAGGTCTAATCTAGACCTAATTCACCCAAAGTAGCATATGATTCCCAATCACGGTTATTGGAGGGGTCAAATTCTATAAAATTTACAACACAAAAATCCTAGAAAGTAGGTAAAACAACCTATACTAAGATTAAATCACCCAAAGGGGTGTATGCATCCCAAATTAAGGTTTTTGCACTAATTCAGTAAATTCTGAGTTGATTCTAATTTTTCTAACTTGTATGATGTGTTGATTGTTTGTAATTGAAAATTTTCAATGAAATCAAATGATCTAAGATGAAAAAATGCAACCTATATGCACTTTCACTAATCCAAGATTTAAAAGCCCTAGATGCAAATTAACTAGTGCAAAACCTAATGCAAAGTCAATGAAATATAGATCTAGGATTATGATGCACTCCAAATTAGAAATAAAATGTTCTAAATGCTGGTCCACAAAAATATAACAACATAAATAGGGTACCCCACATTTTAGGAGATGGAGCACAAGGATAGGGTTCTTATTTCACTATTACTACATTCAAGGAAACCCTAGATATCTTAATCTAGGGGTGGATTGAGAGGAAAATATCTTGTAGTAGTGTTTCCTAGGGTATGATTAAGGACTAAAAGAGGGTCGACCACCAAGCTATGGCTTGGAAAGATAGGAAACGAATGTAACATGCAAAGTACTATGCAAAACCTAACTAAATGACCTAGGAAATGAAACTGAAATGCAATATAAAAGGCTAAGAAACTATAGAGGTGAACCTAGAAGAAATATGAGATCATAACAAGATTCAAAACCCTAAACTCTTATTTTTTAATGTTTCCTCAGACTCATATGCTAGTCTAGACAATTTAGTTCGAAACTAGGGTTTATGTACTAAAACTAGAATCTCATAGTGGATGATATGAATTCACATAAATCTAGAAAATTCACTGTACTAGGACTCATATGCAACAAGTTGCATATCATTCCCACTCTACTTTTTTAAAGGATTAATACTTGAATCATCTCTCCTATCTCTACTCTTCCTTGAACACTTTGTTTCTAGATCTAAAAACCTAATTTGCAACCTATATGTGACTTTTTGTGTAGATAGCAACCTTGTGACAACTTGACAACTCTCTTCAACCTTACAACGTAGTCTTCAAAGATCCTTCAAGCTCCAATATACCTAGATATATAATCAAACATATAGGGAGAGAGGAAAACTTGTTGATTTGTTAGGAAATAGGGTTTTTTCTTGGTCAAACCCTTTTTAGGCAATTAAACCTTGTGATGAAACAATGAAATATGAACTTGAAACACAAAATATGAAACATGAACAATGATACCTTGAATAATCTCTTGAGATGCAAATCAACAATCTAACATGAAGTGGCCATGTAGAATGTACATCTTGATCTTGAATTGGATATGAAAAAATGCATGCAAATGGATCTTTAATGCAACATCATAAAACTATTTGAACAAGATGCTTGATACTTTATGATTTTGACATGATGATGGATCTTGAATTACTACAAAAAAAGATGAAGAAATGTTCCCTTGAATTCCTTAGAAACATTCTTGAGTTTTCTTTTAACACTCTTATGAAGTATTGGAATGCTTAACCATTGATAGCTTAGGTTGATATTATGAAGGATTAAACTTGTAAATAATAATTTGAGACATTTTTATATAGTAAATCCATCCAACTTAGTGTTTATTAGATCCTAGAGGCTGAGATTCATGAAATTTAAACTTATAACACTTATTTCCTACTCAAAACCCTAAAAAGGGGCCAAATGGGACTCATACACAACTTGTGGCATATATGTCCCATTTGGATGGGACTTATATGGCCAAGGTGACATATGGGTCGCACCGGGCCTTATTAAGTGGAGGAAATGTTAGGGAATTAGAAAATTAAGTATGTTTGTTGATCTTGTTAGGATTTTTATTGTAATAATCCTCAAAATGCAATAACCTAATCATGCTAAACCAACCCCAAATTAATGTCCTCTTGACATCATAGATGAAGATGTTGAAATCATGCATAATTTCATTCATAATTGTCTTGGAAACCTTGAGAATAATGTATCATTTTACCCTTCCATACAACAACCAACACATCCTATTATTCCAACATAAGATATGTTTGGTCTTTTGCATCCTAAGACTGAATCGAAAGCTAAGCCTAAACCTCCAACCATGAGTAAATCTAGTCTCCCTAACCAAGTGCATACGCATCCATCCTATGTTAATAATGTCACCAACACAACCATCAACCAAGAAGAGAATTATGGCCAAGGATTTAATATGTTAGCTAAACAAGGATGTGACACAAAAATGAGCATTAGATTCAAAAGTTTGTTAAAACAAATCCCAATTGAAGATACTAAAGGATTAAGATATCAAGATCCTCCTCCCCTCACATCTTCCAAGGAAAAAAGTGTCCTCCATCATAATTAAAAAATCTCTCACAAGGATAATATGATCATCTTAGGACCTCCTCCTTTGAATCCACCTCAACAAGTTGCTCAAAAAAATAAGAAATCCAAAACTATAAAGTCAAATAATTTCCATTCCTACATACTAAAACAAAAATTGAATGAAAAATGGATCAACTTCTCCATCTAGGATGGATTACATTTTAACCTATCAATAGACGCAAAAAGGGTAAGAGTACAAACATGAAATATTATGCATATCATAGAACTCTTTGGCATATTACTGATAAATTTCATGCTTTAAAGAGGATTCTTAATGAATATTAAGTCATAAAGATAATTGATTAAATAATGCATGTGTTTTTATCCTTGACATGTGATAGTTGTAGGAACATAGCATACTCACTATTATATGCTTTTCATTCATTGGAAAAAAAAATTATATTGCAAGGAGCTTATTATCACCACTTACCTTGGCTCATCATTTCCTTGCACTTAGTGGGGGCAAGGAGTTAGATAGCCTTGTCCTAGTTTGGGGCTTTATATTTTCCCTTTGGATAGTTGTCTACCTTCTATATATGATGAAGAAGATTGGGATATGGATGACCCACTATAGGTTGAATATCGTGTTCCTTACTAGTATTGTATTTTTTTTCTTTCCATGTTCTTTGTGTGTGATTTCATGTGCATAATATGATCCCCTAAAATTTTCTATTTGATATGTCTTTATGTTCATTCCTCTATTTGTATCTACATTCTTCTATATGCCATAAAACTTTATATTTCCTTTTTTAAATTGTGTTTTCCTTATGGGGATGATGCAAGGCATTGAGAAATTTAGGTCCCTTTGATGTCTACCCAAAATATTTTTCTTTTTTTTCACTCTCTATGTTTCATTCTTCCATCCATGATTTATTTGACGAATGATGACATTTTTTAGCTCTATAATATCATTGTAGAAAATACATATGCTAACATCAAATCCGTGGATCCCTTGTGCATTATTTTGGGATTTCATTTTGGGGGCAACCTCTTTTTCATTGCATAGCTTCATTTGGAAACATATGTTTTACATAGGAATTTTGAAATAAGATCTCATGTCTTGTTTAGCATTTATCATTTTCTACTTTAAAGTAATTTCTCATAGTATGGTGTTAAGCATTTTCTTTAAAGTGGGGATATACATTGGCATTATCATTTAAATTTTTTGACTATATCTTTTATTTCATAGTGTGGTCTTCTTACTTCATGTGATGTGTCTTTTTCTTGGTGGTGTCATTTGGTTTGATGTCCTCCAAGAGTGTGACATTTCTTGGCATATGACATTCCTCTTAGTGGTGATGCTACACATTGCATTCCTTAAGTTGTGAATCTTTTATCCTATACTTTTCCTCTCTTGGACACATTAGGCACAATGTTCTCTATGATGGGACCTTACATGAACTAAGCAAAACCCCTTTAAAAATGTCTTATCCTATTTACATATTTTTTCATGTGTTTAGAATAACTCATTTTTCTAACCTTATGGGGCTCAAAGTTCATATTTTGTGGTACCTTAAATCAAAGTTATCAAGGGTATAGCTTTGGGATGGTCAGTACGATGTGATCCTATAGAATTGGAATGAATTTCTTATTCTATAGTGAGAGCCTATAGACCTGGCATGAATTTCTAACTTAATCACTTTTTGGGGCTCACCTAGTGGACAACGAATTTCACTAGCCTATGTGAGTGTGCATTGTTTGTTTGCATAGTGGAAAATGAGTTCCACTTGTAAAAATTTTTAGACAAAAAGCTAAGGCTTGATCTGCATCAAGTTCAAAAACTATTCAAGGTTTGATTTACCCCTTTTCTTTTTCTTTTTCTTTATTTCTTTTAGTCTTTAACATCGTATGATTGAGTATCTTGTCATTGATGCATACATATATATATTTAACATAGGCATTTTTTGCATTTGTTGGTTTTCCCATGAGATCTTAGATCTCGGTGGCTTGATCATCCTCGTTGATTTTTTCCATCATATATTTCCAATTATTATACAATTAGACCTCTCATGATTGTCCACTTGAGTGTGAGTTTGACATAAGGTCATCCTCTCACTAAAGTGGGGGCTAAATGTAGTCTAGAAAAATGCATCCCTTTATATTTTCACACTTTTTTTGGCCCTCCTAATTATAATGGACTTAATAATGCCTTAATTTAGTGTTTAAAAATGTCTTCCTTTACATTTTCACACTTTTTTTGGGCCCTCTTAATTAAACTAAGCTCAATTAGGCCTTAATAATCCCTTTTATTCATTTACAAGCCTAATAAGTTACATTTTCCAAAGGGGAAACCCATAAGTAATTAATGCTAGTACACAAAACTTTACCTTGAGCAATGTGTATTTCAAGAATAAGGACCTAGGACACATTCATACATGGGTGAATGTTTCCTCCCTAGACCTTTGCACCTAAATTTAAAATATGCTTTTGGTGGTATTTTAAGGTCCCCAAATCCATATTTCAATGTAATCTTGTGATATTTGAATTTTAGGAAATTAAGGATACATACCTATCAATACAAGGTTATCTCACTAAATAAACATCTAAGAACCTAGCATTTTGCTGAGAGAAATAGTATAGAAAATTCGGTGATCAAGATCATTCAAGAGTAGATATATGAGAGGTTTATTGTAGCATTCAAGATCCAATGATCATATCAAAGTATTCTTGTATCATGCATGTTTTTGGAGCTAACATTATGATGTAGGTTTCAAGATTCAAGTCAAGAATTTAAAGGGTTATTAAAGCATCAAGATCGGCATCAATTGAAGCAATTTCATGCAATTTGCAAACCTTCCAATATCTCCATTACCAAATACTTATTCAAGGGTTTATTGAGTGGTAACATAGCATTTTTCTTGTTCATTCCCTCTTTCATACTTTATTTAAATTCAAGATTTGATTACCAAATTGGGTTTTGACCAATGCAAACCCCCATTCATAAAAAAAAAAACAAATCCCTCTTTTGTTTGTGTTGTAGATTTAGGTTGAAGGATTGAAGACCTCTTGAAGTTGAATATTGGAAAAAAATTCAAAGTTACCAAATTTTTCAAGGTTGTCAACAAATCACATAATGTAATGTACATAGATGATTTCTAACTTTTTGAAATTGAAACTTGGAAAAATAAAAAGCTACAAATAAAAATTAGAGCCTCGGCAAATATTTTTGAAAACCTTGAGAAAATAATTATTCACCCATGGGTGAATGAGTCCCATTTTTCCTTCAAAAATTGACTTTTGGTGATTGGTAAAAACCTTTCTACCATTCTCAAATCTACAATCAATTTTTTGGTCTTGCTAATATTGATTTTCATATTGTTGTTCCAAGTTTGAGTTATTGTAATTAGGTTGATTTTCTATTTTTAGTTTTTCTCCCAAAAGTGTTGTTTGAACCTTACCCTAGTCCTCAAAGCATAAGAAAATCAATAGATTCTCACATCGAGTTGATTCACCAAAGGGCTATTATTCAATTCTTTGTGGGGATCCCATTTCGTAATGAAATAGAGGAAAATAGGTCCATGTCTATCATTTTGGTGAACCCCCCTCTCATAAGCTATTTTTCTTCATTTCAATACCCACAATATTTATTATGATAACCAAATTATTTATTTAATTCATGATTATACCCATTGAATTGTGGGAAGGAATTTATAGTTTTGCTAACTTTTAGACTCTTTATATCTTGAAAGTGCCCCCAAACACCTAGAGGGATGGATGTTCTTGCAACATGTACAAAATCAAATATAATTTTTTAGATATAATTGTTTCTTTTATGTATTGAGGTCATGAATGGGTTCTCCTTACTTAGAAAATTATGGTGGCGAGATGAAATTTGTATAGGTGTTTAGAACAAGATCCATATTTATTAAAGTGTGGTTTAAAGTGTAAGTCGATTGTACAAGATACGTAGATTAGTAATTGGATTAAGGTGTATGTAATTCACATAAATCAATGAAATCAAGAATAATTTATTTATTGTGTATTAAAATGACATTTTTTTTACATTTTTTTAATCAGTAAGTTTGATACACAGATAAAAAGGTTTTCTTTTTCAAAAATATCATGTTTGTCCAGCTTGCTTGGTGTATTCTATTCCAAGTCTTACTTGTAGGGTCTAGAATCAATCATCTACAGGTCCAAGGACTTTGATTTCCTTTTTCTAGTAAATTGAAATCTTTCACACTCCTCTTTTGATTTTGTTGTAGAGCTTAACAACTTTGGACATGGATTCATGACTCTTTTCAATCTTTTAGGTTGAAAATTTTCTATTGGAATACATTTATTTTGGGTGATTGACCTTGCATTCCCCATAGTTATTCTTATATTTGACATGATTTCAAAATGGAAATTCTCTTCAAGATATGGAAAGAAAAAAATTTGGTTATCTTTTCTCTTCGTACTATTGATAGCAATGTTTTACTTTCTTCTAAAGTTATCATTTATTCTAATTTTTTATTATAGATCCAAGTGCAAGCCCACAGGGTTACCCTAGAGAAGTGGACCACCTCTAAGATTTTCTATAGCATGGGGAAATTCCCCTTGTATTATTTCCAAATTATTTTCATCTTCAAAGTCTTCTCATTGTTGTTCTTATACACATGTTCATCACAAATGGAGGAGCCATCCTACTCCTTGCTCCTTGTCTCCTTGGTCCCAATATCCTCTTCATTAGGCCAGCGGTCACAAAGGAGAATAATGACCTAGTTAGTGATTCTTCACTTCTCATCCCCATTAAGGTATCACCTCTAGGTGAGCTTCTAGGGGTGTTGGGATGTCAACTAGTGTTTCTCTTTGGTGGCCTATTGTTGACTCAAGTAGTTCCCTCAACTCACTCAATAAATTTCACCAACTCGAACTGAAGATAAAGAAAAATAAATATATTGATAATTTATGGGATGTCCCTAATGTCACTTTAGACAAAAATATTGTATGAGGTAAGCTAGGTGACTTTGATCCTCTACCTCTCCTAGTGTTGCTTCTATTTTCACTTACTAGATTTATTTTCTAATTGTTGTATTTTGGTCCTTGGTCTATGCGACTCTCATGGTGTGATCTTGTATCTACCCATTTTTTTTTGAATATGTTTAATTTTATTTTCTAATTTAATAGAATGCTAGCATTATAAATCCTTGAAAAAATTCCCATACTAACTTTTAGAGAAAATTAATTCTTGGATGCAAGTCATGCAAGTAGAGATGATGTATTTGGATAGTTTTAATACATATGATCATGCTAGTTTTCACAAAGGAATATTTCCAATTGGTTTCAAGTGGGTACTTCAAAATAAATTTGTTTTAGATGGTAAATTAGAGTGATACAAGGCCAAACTAAAGGCCAAGTGTTACTCCCAAAGAGAGGTAGTTGATTATGGTAAAATTTTCTCTCCCATTGCTAATTTCTCTTATATTATATTCATTTTATCTATTTCTACTTCTCATGGTTTTGAAATTGAGAAAATGGATGTTAGAATTTATTTCTTGCATGAGGATCTTTAGGAATAGATTTATATGCTACAATATAATGGTTTTGTTGTGTAAGGAAATGAAACATTGTTTGTAGGTTAAAACAATCATTATATGGTCTAAAAATTCATCCAAGATGTTGTACCAAATGCTTGACACATTTACATTGAAGTTGTGTTTTGTTAGGAGAGAGAAGAAAAACTATTTTTATATTAAGATTATTGAGTATAAAAGACTAGCTATTATCTTGTATGTTGATGACATGTTATTTATGGGTTACAATAGTAAGGTGATGATTAGAGAGCTAAAAACTAATATTTGTGAAACTTTTGATATGAAGGAATTATGAGATACTAAATATATTCTTTGGATAGAGATCAACAAGGACTAGGTACACAAAAATATTTGGTTAATTCAAAGTAAGTATGTTGACATCTTTTTTGGAATATTTGATATGCAAGAATCTAAGCCAATAACTTTTCCATTTTTCATTGGTCCTAACCTTAATTTAGATATGTCTCATAATTTTGATGATGATTTTAATGAAATTTCTAAGGTTTCTTATGGTTGTTTCATTAGTAGTTTGATGTATGCATAGTTTTCACTAGACTAGATATTTCTCAAAAAGTGGGATTTTTAAGAAGGTTTATATTAACCCCAATAGAGAACATTAATTTTTTTTGTTTAAATGATGTTTACATATTTTTGAGGACCTTCTAATTAGTGTTTTATTTACTATGGTTTAATTATGTGGTTATTACAAGACCTACAAAAATTTACAAATGTGGATTAGAAAAGTGACTTGGATAATTGAAGGTCTATTAATGGCTATATTTTTGCTCTGTTTGGAGATGAAATAAGTTGGAATAGTAAAAGATTTCCTATAGTTGAATTTTCCACCACAAAACTAGAGTAAATGGATGATACACATGCCTCTAAGGAGGTTTTATGGTTACAAAGAATTGGTAAAGGTATTGGTTTTTATTACAATATTGTGAGGATCATATGTGATGATCTAGGTGTCATCTTTGGCCAAAAAATCCTATGTATCATGCTTGTGCTAGGAACATTGATGTTTAGTATCATTTTATGTGATAAAGAAATGAGAATGATAAGGTATTGTTAGAGAAAGTTGACACTTTGGATAATGTTACAACTTATCTCATAAAGCTAGTAACCATAAATGTATTCTTTTGGTGTAGGAAGGCCATGGGAAATGATCACTATACTTGATTATTTTTATGTATCTTATGTAATTAATGACAATGTATAATTCCAATTCAGAGAATGTTAGGATAAGGTAATATTAACCTTTCAATCTTAAGTCATTTTCATGTGTCTCCATGATCCTTCAAAGTTGTACTTGGATTCCTAGGGATATTATATAAAATATTTAATATTTATCTGCCTATGACTATTTGTAATTTCATTTATCAAGGTGGATCTAGTTATCTATGGTGGTTACAATGTATATTGGTAGGATATTCTTGTTAGGATAAATTAATATTAACCTTTCAATCTTAAGTCATTTTCATGTGTCTCCATGATCCTTCGAAGTTGTACTTGGATTCCTAGGAATATTATAGAAAATATTTAATATTTATTTCGCTATGACTATTTGTAATTTCATTTATCAAGGTGGATCTAGTTATCTATGGTGGTTACAAAGTATATTGCTAGGATATTCCTTTTAGGCATCAACTTTGGGAGTGGAATACAGTTGTACTCGCATGTCAATGCATCTTGACATATGTCATTTACATGTGATCTTGAGTGGGGTGCCTTGGTTTACTTGTTGTGCACATTATCTAATGGTGACATCCAAGAGTAATTTATCACTTGAAATTGACCAAATTTGATTGGTTGCAGGTGATATGGCTATGTGAAGGCCATGCGATCATTTTTTTTTTTAAATAAGTGTATAATATTCTAAAAAGTGGGGCATATGGATTTTTGTAGATGGATTTAGGCCTTTTTTGATATAGCATAATGGTGTTCTCATTCTTTCTCCTATAAATTGTGTACTTGTATGAGTAAAAGTTACTTTATTTTGCAAGTTGATGAAGTAATGGTCTTCTATAGGAATAGTTCCAAAATGAGGTGTTGTATTGATGTATAATCTTCTGAAGGATTAAAAAAAGCATTTTATATCTTTGGCTGTGAAGTTTTTCTTGGAAGGGTTTCTCCACATAAATTTTATGACACTTGTGGTATCTTTTAGTTTACATATTATGTTTGAATATCTCATCAAATAATGTCTATGGGTAATCTTTGATAATAATGCTATTTTAAATTTTCCATACACTTTGTTGTATTTAATATTACAACAATTTCACCTTAATTTCTAGCACTCTACATAAGGAAGTGAGGATAATATATATACCCTAATCATGATAGGGAAATATACCCTTTCTTTGTAATTTTATTTCAATAGCTTATGTGTTTCACATAGCTTTCTAGTCACCTCTATCAAGATTATTTTGTGTGTTGCATATTTTATTTATTATAATGGAATCCCTAAAAATCCCTCCACTTGAATGTGTAACTTAAAAGACTGGATGTTTAATGAGTTGTGATACTTTTTTATTATTTTAGTGAAATCAAAAGAAATACTTTTCTTCTATCTCTTTCTAGAAATATTACTATCCACAGGGAAAAGGTGGTGCCCACTTAATTATAATGAATCAAAGACTATTTCTCTTCTAATTGGGGGTAGTGATAATGTGTAGGAATTTTCCTAGGGTCATACCCATTTCACCTATTATTTACAATCCAAGGAATTTGGATCTTCTAGAGAATGATATATTACACAAGAAGTTATATAGAACCTTCTTGTTTCTAGTACCTTAGAAAATTTACCATTCACATTGTTACTGATCAACTATGCCTAAGAAATCATGATTTATCCATTCAAAATAGTAGTTATAGTAATAAATCCATGAGAGAAAGGTAGAGGTGGAATGCAAACCCATTACTCTACATTTTAAGGTAATTAGAACTCTTTAATTTCTTCCTAAAAGTCACATCGTAGAAATATTTTGGGAATTTTTGATAATATAATACATGAGAAATCTTCTTCCACTTTGAATTCATCCTTATTTTTAAACTTGTAATATCTCATTTAAATTATCTTCAACATAATTTACCTTTATTATTCAAAGGAATGTGAAAAGTTTTAGTGATGGAATCTATAGAGATATCTTTCAATATTCTTACTTTAGAAACCACCAACGTCCTTCCTTGGTCACTATATTTTCTATATTGCATGACTAGTCCTAGACATGGTAAGGAAATAGGGAATCATAAGATTTATCTATTCCATACTTCAACATATTTATAGATCTACTAGTTATTGTAATGATGAAAAATGTATACCCTTACATTTTCACATTTGTTCAGACCTCCCTATTAAATTGAGCATGATGTTGCCTTGATTTAGTGTTCTAATGTGTTTAACACATTCACATTAGGTCTTGGGACCTTGTAAACTAAATGAACTTAATTATACCTTATTTAGGGTGTTGTAAAGTGTATCTTTACACTTTCACACTAATCTATGGCTTCATTGATGAATTGGGCTTCTTTATGCCTCATTTGGCCTTATTTTGCATCTACAAGACTTAATCAATGCATCTTTCCAAGGATAATCTCAACATATATCTAATGACCAATCAAAAATTAATGTTTTTGGATTGTATGGCCTAGATTTAGTGATCTAGGACTCATATGCCACCATGGGTGTATGAATCCCACCTAATTTTTGGGGCCTTGATCTGGATTACACGCCAATCTAAGCATGTCTTGATAAATGTTTCCCATGGCCTAGCCTAATGGGACTCATATGGGTATGTGCAATATCATCATGCAAAAAATAGGCCCTTAAGTCGCAAAAAATTCAAAAAAATCAGTGTCAGGCAACTTGACATAAAATTTTGAATAAGTTATCTATATTATTTCAAAAATATGTAAGAATAGAATCTGTAGAAAATTGAATGTAGTTTCAAAACTACTAGGTTTATTTAAAAATAAATAAAATCTATTTGGTGAAAATTTGAAATTTCAATGCATTAGTACTTAAATTTCAAGGAAAAATAAGAAGTAGGTGTGCTGACCACCTAACCATAATAAAATGATAACTATTTTTTATAAGATTTTATATATAAGTAGAGGACTCATGTCCAGATGTGATGCATTTTTTTGTAATTCTTTTCCAAGTAAATAATTAATTATGAATTTTTTATTACAACTTTAAAAAAATATAAAAACTTGTATGTCTGACCACCTTAACTTGTTCAAAACTTTATGAAATTTAATTTTTATTTTTTTAATCCAATAGTATGTGAATCATAGAATGTGATGTATGTTTCGGATTCAAAAAATGTGATACCATTTGAAAGTTATAGATTTTTTTCAGTCAAATTATTGATCAAGACTTTAGTCGTAATTCTAATAGAAAATAAATAATAATTATTTATTAAATTCAAATTAAAGCATAATGTATATCGGTGGAAAGCTGAGAATCTCCTCTAAAAACCCTTTTTGTTTCATCAATTTTGGATAAAAAAAAAGTTTTCAGCCACATACCCTACAAATACCCAAAATATTGCCACTTTTTGGCCCATCATAATCCTGCATATACCCATATGCCACTTTTGGTGTATGAGTCATGTGTACCTTAAAATTAAATTAAATTCAAAATTTTAGTGGGATTTTATTCTCTTAGATCTAATGTCGGCTTGTAGTGTTGTAATTTTGAGGAATTTGGCATCAACAAGTATAAATAAAAAGTCATTTCACTCATTTTCTCCTAGCAATCTAAGCTTTCATGCATTATAGAAAATTTATGATCAAGACAACATACAAGAGTCTACAAGAGCATTCAAGAACATTCAAGAGCTGATTATCAATTGTTTTGGAGCATTATTCAAGTATCAAGTATCATGTCAAAGTCATCATGCATCATGTTTGTTTTTGAGCTAACATTTATGATGTAGAGCTTCGTGATTCAAGCAAGCATTTCATTTAAGATCCATATCATTCAAGCAAGATTCAAGATCCACATCGATTGGAGCCACTTCATACATGTTTGCAACATCTTATTCAAGGGTTTGGTGAGTTACAACATACAATTTTATTCATTCATCATTCCTTCATTTTATTTCATTTCATTTCAAGGTTTCATTACCTAAACAGGGTTTGACCAAGGCAAACCCCTTTCCACTAACAAATCAACATTTTCCCCTCTCTTTAGTATATGATTTGCAGATTTAGGTTGAAGACACATTGAAGAGTAAGATTGGGGAAAAGTTGTCAATTCTACAAAGTTGTCAAAGTTGTCACCTTGTTTACAAGATCACTAAAAGACATCTACATAGCAAAATTCAACAATTCAGATCCAAAAATCAGGTTCAAAAGACAGAGCAGAGGTTGAAGAGTAGAATCAGACTTTGACTTTTCAAAAAAGTTGAGCGGGATTGATACACCACTTCTAGTGTGTGAGTCTTGGTATAGTGTTTTTTCTAGTTTTCAGGTGTTTCAGACTTGTGTTTGCCACATTTCTATTCCTGCCAAAAAGCCCTAATTTGGTACTAAATCACCCAACCTAGTGTATGAGTCCCAATGTGCACTAAATTTAATGTTTCCATCATTTCAAGTCTTCACTCAAGCTTCTACAGGTTTCCAAGTGCTCCTCTGTACTTTTCCAATTTGTTGTTCTAGTTTACATTCATTTCTAGGTCATCTATTCAAATCTTGTAGAGATATTTAGAGAAGGAGGTGAAGCTTATATTTGTGACTACTGCTATATCAAGTTCATTTTGATATTCAACTACATCAAATGCTGGCTATATCACCACCTTCGATAGATAATCTTCAAAGCTCTATAGCTTGCTATGTGAATAAATAAAACACGGTTCAAACACTAAGGGAGAGGGGCCTATAGTGGGTCATCCTAACTTCACACTTCTCAAAGTCTTATGTGAAAATTTCAAATCACTCTCAAATTTGTACAACAACTTATTTGGCAAGTCCATTGCTTATAAAAATTGGATTCAAGGCCACATCATCAAATATGATGCTAAAGTAGCATGCTTTTTGTCACGGTATCCAAAAAGGCCCCCAAAATAGGTGAGACCAATAGTGGGTCACTAAGTCATGTATTATTGGGGCGTTGATGTGTCAATTTGTGTTCTTTATGGATAAAAGTGTTTTGTAATTGAATATTAAGCGTAAGTTTATTGTGTGTTAAGCCTACCACTATGGGGCCCACTTAAAACTACTTCTATACCCATCATTGAACCCCTACCCACTATGGGCCCCTTTCCCTTAATTAGCAAAAAATATGAGAAAGAAATTAGAATGCATATGGCACTTGTTAAGTCGATTATATGGTTGAGTCAATTATTTTCATCGTATTTTTATTGTATTCATTTTCCCACTTCATATTGACATTATTTTGTATTTAAAGAGCTGTTAGCCAACATTATGGAATGAAATTGTAATAGACAATTTTAATCTCTTGTGTATCATACAAATAAATGTTAAAATTAATAAAAAAATGCATTAGAAAAAACACAATTGAAAGAGAAATTTTAATTTAAGTATCAAGTCTATTACTTTGATTTAGAAACAAAATATTCATTCATGAAAAACACATCACAAATAAAACATAATGTTTTGGATGTTTTCATCGAGGGTTAATAGATAAGGATTTCAACCAATTCTCTTTATTAGCAAGCTTTTTTTGGTTGGATGAGGTTTTTTTCTTAGGTGAAATATTGTAGATATACAAAAATGTATATTAGTATTTGTTATTAGGAAATACTATTGCAATCAATTTTTCTTAATTAGCTTTCAATAAATTCTTTGATAGAAAATAGGAAATCATTATTTTTTTGCATCTAGTAACTTTAAATGTTTCAAAAATTATTTATCATGAATATAATTGGTCTTAAATTTGAGGTGTTATAGGTAGATTTCTAAAAATAATTGATTTTTAGGACTTTCTGGATATTTCTTTATATTTATAAAATAAATATCCACTTAAAATATTTTTATTTTTTATTTTTTTATAGTGCTATAAATAAAGTGATTTTAAAATATAGATACATATAGGAAACTAATCAATAATAATATTATAATTTAACCTTTAATGATTTAATGTATTTAATCTTTAGTAATTTTATTTATTTTAAAAATAGTGTGTAATAAACTATAATATAATAATATTATATTTTAATTTTAAATTGTTTGATATATTATAATATATATTATATTAATATATTAAATTAATATGCATGCAATATGATTTTGACAAAAAACATGAAAATATTTCAATTTTAATTTTATTTTAATTTATTATTTCCTTAATGTTTTAAAAATTAATTAGAATTACAATTAAGATTATGATTAAAACTATTTATATTTTATTTATATTTTCTAAAAAAAATTATAACTAAAAATTAAGTTTACAATTACCTCCTTTTTTTTCTATACTACATGGGTGGTTCCCACGACCTAGCCCAGCCCAACATCATAACAGCCCTTATCTTGGGTTCTTGAGGCGAGCTAGGGTGAGACTAGTCCCCTGCAAGTGAGATCCCCCACCCAGAAGAAGCCCCACCTCTTAAACTCGGGAGTGAAGTCAAAGCTGAAATAAATGGGGAGCAAACCCATTGACCAAGCCAACTCTACTACCTAGACTATTTACAATTACTTTTATTATTACAATTGCAATTCTTTAAATTATTATTTTTGGATAAAAGGCGCATGGCCTATAATTATATTAATAATATTGTATCAGACATGACTATGTTTCAGAAGTAACAGTGTCAGGGCCATAAAAACAGAATGCCCAAGCCTACCTTGAGATTGAACAACAAAAAATGATAGATTATAAAATTTGCCTGGTGAATTACATGGCTTTGCAGAGAGGGCAATGGGACTGACACTTATATATAGAGAGCGACAGATACAACAGACAAAAACTCACAAGCAACAGTCGAATCATGAAGAAGACTGAGTTGATTCTTCTTTAGTTGAAGGGGTCTAAGGGTGTCAAGGTGGGTGAGGATCATGAGAGATAAGGTTGATCAGAGCCCTACAAGTCTCTAGCACCTTTTTACAGAAGGCTGAACCAAATTACACATGATGAACCCTAAATGCCTCATCCTGCTCTGTCTCCAAATGCTTGTGCAGTGCATGCTTAAGATACCCAAATCTTTTTTGTAATTTCTTCTGCTTAAACAAGCTGCCAACCAGATCTTTGACATTATCGAAGCCATACTCACGAATTTTAGAGTTGAGAGCTTGGCCAATAATATACTTCTCATGCGCATAATCAATGGCTAAATGTGCAACCAAACTATAATGATGGAATAAATACATGGTATTTGACAGGAAAATAGAGGCTACTCAGGCCAAGTACAATAGGCACGGCTCACCCTGGATGATACGGTCACCAATTACCACGTGCAACACTGATTCCACCCTCACATAGTTGATCTTGAAGATTTTCTTAAGCATATCTAATGAAAATGCATTAGACTGAGGGTATTCCCATTTTAGAATGGGAATATTTTGCACTTTTTTATGGGTTCTAGTTCAATGGAAGCCATGCCTGATAGAAAACCCTTTTTTCCAACCTCATAGAGCTAACAAACTAGAACCTTGTAGAGCAAAGGAAAATGGAGAAAATTCACTTTGAATAGTGTTTAGTGGGTGGTGAAGGTGATTTAATGGGTGTCACATGCAATAGATAGTACATGCTTTAATTGGAGAAGGTGATCAGTTGCCACCTTAATAGATAATTATGGTAAGCTTCGAAAAATAGCGTAGATTAAATGGCAAATGCTTTTGAAAGGATGATCAACCAAAGCCACAAATATACTGCATGTGATGTTAGTGATTTTTGACTAGCGCTTGTGAAAGGTGGTGAATTAATAACTTTTGTAAAATTAGAATGATAATTATATTGAGGATTACATTTACAGTTAATTACAAAATTTGAAAGGCAAGTACTTGTCACAAAATGACACTTGTTTACAATAAGACACTTCATTCAAGATATAAATGACTCAATAATAACTCATATTGAATTTACAAAAAAAAAAAAATTCTTACTCAAAATAAATTAATAATAAATAATTTTTGTTTCCAAAAAATATTATTTTAAATTTTAAAAAATTACAAGAACGTTCTAGTAATGTGAGAAATTAGAATCATATATTTTACTAACCATATATTACAATCAAGCAATAACTCTTATTGACCTCTATAATTCAAAAACTCTTCTTAAGCTCTTTATAATTGTAAAATTTGTACTAGTAATAAGTATAAAAGAACCAATATAGGAAATTCAAAAATTTTAACCTCTACTTTGAAAATGTCTGCAACTTTTGCGACTACAGAACTGGGCTTTCGCGTGCTTTCATCTATGAAGGGCCATGGGTTGGAGGGATTCGTGGGTGCGACACCGGTTTCTGCAAGACCTTAAGGAGACTTTGGGGCTTCTCTTTCCCTGCGTGATCACTCAGGGGTTGGCAATACCTTCCCTCTTTCATCTGCTTCTTGCCGCATGGGTGATGTTGGTCCGCGACAGGAAAATGGTGGTATGAGAACTGCAGGTTGTCCTCCTCACTCTGCGACAGTTAGCGTTCCCAATCTGGGCCTCGGTGGTGCGTCTGGGTGTAGCTCAAAGAAAAGCGTTTTGGATGCCCTATTTGTGCGCCCCCATCCTCTGCGAAGCTATCTCCGTGGGGGGGTGGGTAACATTGGTTTGCAGGCTTCTGGTTCGCCCCCTGCCAGACACAATTTTGATACTCATTTGTCTCACGGCGGTGTTTCTTTCAGCCCACCCTTTGTTGTTCGACATTCGTCGTCTGCTCCAGAGATCTGCCTTGATGACTTTGTCTGTGACAGGGAACTTTTTTTGGTGGATCATTCTCTGATATGTCGATTTACGAAGGTTTGGCATAAACTCTATGATCTCCATTCATTGATTGATACAAATTGGAAAAATTATCTAGAAGATGAAATTAGTATCTACCCATGCGCAAAGGGGTTTTTTATCTTAGAATTTGAATTTGTGGATGCCAAATAAATGGTGCTCAACACTAGTCCATGGTTTTTTCATGGTATTTTTTTAATGCATGAAATCCTAGTTCCCTTCATTTGGTCCACACACAAAGACTTTTTCCACAACATTCTTGTGGGTTCATTTACCCTACCTCCCATTACAATTCTAGGAAATTGGTTGCTTGAAAGTGATAGGCAATGGACTAGGGAAATATCATAGCATTTCCAAGGAGACTATCAACTCTGAAAACTTATTTTTTTCTCCCTTGTGTGTAGAGATGGATGTCTCAAAAGGTTTTTCAGTAGAAATAATTCTCAAAGCAAGAAAGAGATGTTGGTGTCAGCCAATAGATTATGAAAAGATTGCATTCATATGTAGAATTTTCTTTGCCACAGACATCAAGTACTACTCAGTGTAGAAGACATGTAGGGGAGCATGCCAATGGCGCCTCCATTGGCAAACCCTCCTGGTGGGAAGGGGTTGATTTGTGTCATTATGCTATATCTCCTCTTGTGAAGACTGCAACTCTTACCATCCCCATTTTTTAAAGCTCAGTTTCTAGCAAGTCCCCCAACTCAAATGCTAGTTGCACTATTGATTCTCCCCTACCCGTCAAGGAAGCCAATACTTCAACTCTCCCTTGTTTGACTATTTTGTAAGAAAAATGCTCTGATGTAAGAACTGTGAATGCCTCTATGCTTCCTCTAGATATTACACAGTCACACTCCCTTGATAAGGTTGAGGTTCCCACTTTATCTCCAATAACCATTTGGAATGATGTAAAGATGAATTAGAGTGAGTGTACAAATTTGATCTTAGCCTCTAAGACAAAACATGATTGGACTGAAGTTAAACGGAAGAAACCTCTTCCCTCTATCCAAATGACATTAAGATCTACAAAGAAAAGGATTTAATGATTATCATGTAATTTGTTAGTTTGGAGTACCCATTTTTGGGACATCTTGTGTTGCACCCCTTGTGTCAGGGATTATATTTATTCTCCTTTTGGGATTTTTATTTTATGGGAGATGTCCCCTTCACAGTACTTACCTAAAAAAAAAGTATAAAAAAATCAAAATAAATTTACATGCCCATATTTTCCCTATGCTTAATCATCTTAGGTATAATGTCAAGATGAATTTCCCCTTTTGGCTCCTACCTTTGCTTAACCAATTTGTTAGAATTTTCTAGGCTAAATGCAAGAAATTACCCATTCATCAAGGCCTTATTTTTTCATTTATGCAAGTTTCATTCTATGTTGCTTCCATCTCCTACTTCTGTGTACAAGAACACTTTGACTATCCATGACCCAACCAATCCCCTTGTGGACCCCAAACCCTCTGTTACTATTGATGAAACTCCTCTTGTTGTTCGTTGTAGCACCTAGCCCTAGGGTAAAGCCCCTGTGAATGATAAAATCCCTCTCATCCCCATCAAATGCATCCCCCCATTGGAGCCCACATCCATTTCTACTTCTGGATTGGGGGATTTTGACAATTCAAATGATGATGAGTCTCAAAATCTGACCTCAATCAACACTCTTGTGCACTCTTCAGCTCATGACCATATCACTGATGTTCCCAACACCCCTCCCATTTCTAACCCTAATCCACAAATTTCTCCAACCCTATGCATCAATCTAGAGGAACCTGGAACTAAACCTAGGTTAGTTTGTACCCCTGCTGAACCCATAGGTGAAAAAAATTAGTGAAATCTTAGAGACTATTAATATTCAAAATGATATCATGAAATGACTCTTGGGCTAGTTTGTCATGACTAAGGAAATAACTCAAATTTTGGAAGGAAAGGTTCTTGGGCAGTAGGTCTTGTGGCTTGGGGAGATGGAGAAAAAGGAGCATTGGGACATGATTGCTTCATTGGCTAAGTCTTTTGAGAAGTGGGAAAGGCGAAAAAGGACCTGGAATATTTATGAGCCATCATTGGAATTGAGGAAGAAAAGAAGAATTTATTGACTCAGATTGATGCCATCCATCAAAACCAAGAGAAGACTATGCAATGCCTTAGGGTCATCATCGACTATAGCAAAGAAATCATGAAGAACACTTCCCTCACTATTTAGGTTTTTAAGGATGAGTTAAGGAAGTGTGAGGGGATGTGGGTTGTGGATGGTGTAGAAGATGATCATACACAAAAGAAGAAGGGAAAAAATGTGGACACCTCATCTTGTCATGTCACGATGGATACCCAAGCCATTCAGCAAGGGCCTATCTCTTTCAAAAATAAGTTCTCATTCTTTTCTTAGGAATGGAATGTGATCATTGGTCTCAAGTTGTTGGGATACCTATAGGTGCCCTATGGTTCTATATTGGTCCCACCAATGTGGGTTTTTTGGGTTGTTTTATTGTTGGTTGAATTGTTTAAGCTTTAGTTTCTATTTTACCCTTTTGGATTTCTCACTACTCATGAGTTCCTCATCTCCCTCTATGGCTATTTTGTACTGGGTACTAGCCCTTCTAGTTTTAATCAAATGTAAAACTATTACTTTTAAAATCACATTGAAAGAAAAAATCTTATTTCTTTTATTAAATAAAAAGTAATTTTTTATTTGATATTTATAAAATTTCAAGATAATCTTATTTTGAAGAGTTCAAAAAATTCTATAGAAGAAAAATCATAATTATATTCTATCTTTTGAAGATATTTGAAATTCATATGTATTTATGTATAAAATACTAGAAGATGTTATATATTATAAATTAGAATATTATACTATATTGATTTCTTATAGAAATATAAGCAAGTTAAATTATATATTTAAAGAATTTTAAAATGATAAACTAAGATATAAAATTTCAAAATTATCCATATAACATCATATTTCAACCTTACTAACAATGTTCCACAAATGAAACAGAGTTTACCAAAATATAAATTTTTGAACTTATAAAACAAAAATTTGACATTGCATTTTTTGGTTTCATCGGTGCCAATTTTCTATAGTGGAACATCAGGGAAAAAACAAGGGATAAAGACCAAAATTTTTGATCTATTTGTTGTATTTAATGAAATATATAAAGTTCAATACATTCTTGGGGCTATAGGTGCTTGTGTTCATGAAATTCACGAGTTATACTTTGATATAAGGGTCCTTTTTTGTGCTCTAATTTTCAACTAGATACAAATGGTAACATATATCCCACTAATGAAGATGTTCTTGGTCATAGGATTTCTTCATTGCATAATAAAGGTGTTTACATTTTGTATAGTTTTCTTTCATTCTATTTCATGTTATAATATTTTTGGTAATTATTTCTATGGTCCTAACATCTATATTCCTCTAATTCTGTATGGATCATTTTCTCTCAAATATTGTATAAAAAAATATTTGAAAGGAAATGGAGGTTTAGAATATGCTTCCTACACAAATCTAGGAGAGGAGGTATGTGCAAAAATAAATTTAATATTATAATTATAAGAAAATAAACCTAAAAAATATATACAATAACACAATGATTTATTTGGGAAAATAAATTTCAAGAGAAAAATACCACCATCCAAAGAAACTCAATATATTATTTAGTATAAATTTTTACAATTCACTTGTAGAGTCTGAGCCTTTATAGGATTATCATCAATAAGAGTTTTGGAATGATTTTTACAACATAATTGTACCGAAAAAACACACTATGTAA
Organism: Sequoia sempervirens; assembly: GCA_007258455.2. NCBI lineage: Eukaryota > Viridiplantae > Streptophyta > Pinopsida > Cupressales > Cupressaceae > Sequoia > Sequoia sempervirens. The sequence goes on along the minus strand of VDFB02000017.1, from coordinate 38,001,810 downwards.
TCTCCATCTGAAGCACCCACTTAATAATAAAGGAAATACATTTAGTCATCAAATTGTAATTATCAAATCATAAGATAAGATAAACCCAAAATTATGTTCAATTCCCTACTTAAAAAGTCAATGCCCAAATCTCAAGATGAGTCCATGAACTAAAAAAGCATATTCTTTCCACCTATCATAATATTTTCATAACTCAGTTACAAATATAGGTTCTCCATTATGGTTACATAATCTCCATTAGAATATATAATATGATGTGTTAGAAAATACATAATAATTTGTTCAACAAGTGTAGCTATCTCTTACAAATCTTGTATGCCTCATAGATGCTCTTCCATTTCTAATGTGCTAGGCCCAAATTCTACATGTCATAAATTTTAGCATGAGAAGTTTTTAAATCCTCTTTTCTTTCATTTATAGAGTTCAAACATATATATAGCTAACCACTAAAAATGAACTAATTATGTGCATATTAAAATTAGGGCCAAAAGTGACCTCTATAGAAAAGAAATTAACTTTTTCTATTTTATAGCTTAACATTGGTTTTTTTGCTTACTTAGATCAAGATTAGGAGTTGATTCACCTTTTCTAACATTATACCACTTTTAATATATTTTAAAGAGAAAATAGATTAAAAGAACTATCAACTAATTGATAGAAGTTGAGAGTAGCGTAGAATCATAACACTTTCTTGAACCTATTTAATTCTCATTTTCTTCTTCAATGCATATATAAAATTTTATAAAGTGTTAAATCTTTTCTAAGATCAAACATTCATCATCTATAAATTCATAAAAAAAATAATAATAGACATCAATATGCTTCATCTTCAAATAGGAATTCTGGTTCTTTGAAATACATAAGGCACTATAATTATTCCAAAAAACTAGATAATAACTCCTTGACACAAACCAACATTTGAACATAATATCTTAAGCTAGATGGTATCTTTATAGAAATAACTATATATTTGTAATGATGCAAATTTGCACCCTAGGAAAATTTCCCATTTATTTTACCCTTTAGAAACTAAAAGTTTGATAATGTAAAGTATGTCACTGTCATCCCATTCCTTCTACGCAACCTTAGATTTTTGGATCAATGGAGGAATTTTCTTAGTGACATGCACAAGGCCATATTGACAAGATTCTTTCCCCTAGAATCTCTAGTTGGATGTGAATGCAATGTCTTCTATTGACCCTTGACTGATGAAAATTGACTCCTTACCTCAATTTTGTTCATTGAAAATCTTTCTATCTCTCTTGGATATTCATTCTTTCACTCTAAGTTCACTGATCTCATTCTCAAGCTTACTCTATTTCTCTCTTCTTGATCATTCTTTCCTCTTCTTGCTTATACAAGCTCTCTTCTCGGGATCTATAGTGCTTTCTTATTGCAACACCATCATTTTTGTAGGTTATGGTAAGCTCCATCCTCTTTGAAAGGCATCATATCTCAACGTCTTCTCCTTTCAGCCGTAAGTGATAATAGAAGAGAAGGTGATATTCCTCTTTTTATTTACTTGCATCATTGTGTTTTATAAAGTAGCATTTAGGTTGTCTTTGCACTCTATTTGATAGTTTCCTTTCCATTCTATCTTTATCAATTTTCTCTATATCATGGCATCTTGGTTGTAGGTGGAGGTGGGAACATCAAAATAGGGGTTTGACTAATGAAGAAATTAAAACACAACCTTTTTTTTTCATTTTCATGTGTGTAGGTGTTTGTTCATCTATTTGGAATTATAGTTGAAGAATTGGATTTTATGCATGCAAAGGTATATTTTCCTTCTCTTTCTTTGTTATTTTCATATTAGGATAGCTTTTTAGTATTCTTCTTGTTATACATTCTACTTTATGTATTTTCTTTTTCAAATTATAAAACCTCAATAGTCAAGTTGTAAGTAGGCCCTTTGTGTTTTCTAATTGTTTATTAGACCTCTATCTATATAGAACACCAACGTGTCCTTCAGATACTAGTGTTCCATGCTAGATTCTAGCTCCCACATTACCATTGTTAGACAATGAGCTATCTAGTCTATAGTCCAAAAAACTCTATGGCCAACTCACCTGATTTTCGAAACACCTCTTTTTAGCTATGTTTTCCCTTCCTTTCCAACCTCTCTCTCAACCTATCAAAAAATCTGAGGTAGTTTAGGGAAATTTTTTTCTTTACACTCTCCCACAATCTATAGCCTTAGGGGTTATGAATCCCCTTACTCTACACTCTCAAGTACTCAACATATATAGTAGAGAAAATGACCAAAATGTACAACTTATAAATATAACCAGTAGTACAACCAAATAAACTAGACATATAAATTGATGAATATTTTACTATAAACATCTCATCTCTAATTTGAATACATAAATTGCTGATTATATTAGTCCTATAAATAATTAAATTATGATAAAAAATAGAGAAATTGGATGTACCTTACAAATATTTGAATACTCTCTTAATTGTATCCCAATGATCTTATCCGAGATTAGCCATAAATAATTTCAAGTTTACCACTCCTTGGCTAATCCATATTATACTACAATCCATAGCATATATCAAGCTCTCAGAAGGACAAGCATAGAGTAACCAAGTCATTCCTCCATCTCACTAGGTGAAGTTAAAAACTAGTCTATAAATATTTTAGTTCACACAAAGATAGCAATACAAAATGAATTGTAATTTATCATGTTGAATCTCTAAAATTCTAAGTTAACAAACTTTCTCTAGCCTAACCATAACTTTCTATTGACTCGATATCTTTGGTAGGCCCTAAGTACTTTCTCTATGCAATGATGGAATGTAGGTTGTTCCTACTTGAAAGTTGCTCAATTGTATAATGTGTAACTAGGGCGTGTGACTTTTCCATGATTTCCCTTTAGAGGAGGCTTGTTATATACACCTCCAACCATAAGGATGAAGGGTGAGAATTATTTTGGGATATCAAGGGTTGATAATAGCTTGTGTATTATGTTAGACCTCACAATCACAAGTTGAGTGAATTGGTAAGTTGAAAGTTCGAATATGGATATTTGATACATGTGCAAGAATGAAAGACGAGGATTCATTCTTGATCTAGAGTGGATGGTAATTATTTTACCATGTGGAGGAAGACAATAGGGTAAGGGTGGAAAGAGGGAGATTCAGATGTGTGAGAAAATGTGGGATTTTGTGCATGATTAAAAAATGAAATCTCTCAAAAATATTAGCAAATATGGGAGTTTGTGTGATAATAAAAAGTGTTAGATATTCCCAAAGATGTGGAAATGTTAGGATTTTTGAGACATTACAATTTCTAAGACTAACATGTACATAAGAATAGAAGGTGTATATGCTCTTGGGAAAATATGAACAACATAGATTAGAAGATAGGAGAGAGATTTAATTACTTAATTATGGATTAAGAGAGATTAAGGGAGTGAATTAATTTGATTAAATAAAGAAATGATTATTTATTTGCTTAATTATAAAATATGTTGGACTAAGTTAATCAATTAATATTTTTAAAATAAATTGATGGGAATTAGCTCAAAAAATTAAACAAATAAAAATGCAGTGGGAGGCCTAGCTCAATTGGCTTAAGCATCTTGTTGTAGAAAAAAGATCACGAGGTCTAGTCTCCTCCATCCTTGTGGTGCCAGAGGGCATCGCATGCTAACATCACCAGTCATGTGAAATTTTTTTATTAGGCACACAATAGATTCTACGGGGGCTACCCAATTCTTGCAGTCTAAAAAATGAAAAAGAAAAAATAAATTAAACAAATAAAAATTTAGTTACTATTGTTGAGAAGGATTTATTTGTTTTATTTATGGTGTTGGATAATTAACTAAATTAATTAAATAATTGAAACATATTTAATGAGTTTATAATAATATAATTCATGTTAATTGGAAGTGGATTTGTGGTGTCTATATATTGCTTCTTTGAAATGGTGTTGGGACCATCCACCATGACATTGTTTTAAACAAAACAAATACAAAAAGTAGTAATAATTTTTATAAGAGAAAGATGTCAATATTTCCCCAGTCATTTAGAAGGAAGTAGTTGAAAGATGGAATGATGATGCCCTCTCAAGTCAATAGGTAGCTCAGTGAGGATGATGTGGTCCCTTGAAAGGAAAAGAGCACTTAGATGATGAAAATTTATGATTAGTAGTAAAAATCGAGGGAAAACTATGTTTTGGAAATAAAACCCTATAAATATAAATTTGGTAGAAATTTTCAATTATAATTGTACCCCTAGAATAAAATAGATATGACTGACTGAAAAAGATCAAACTAATCTCTATCCACAATCATTTGAGTGAATGGGTCCAACTGTACAGGTGACTTGTGAATACAAACCCATTTGTAAGCCCAAATTTGGAAACCAAATTTGATCATTTAAAATCATTTACTAGGGTAGGAAATATAATGAATGCTCTAGGAAAATTCATCACCAGCAATTCATCAACGAAAAATTCACCGCTAACAATTCATTATGGGAAAATTCACCTCCATGACAAATTCACCGCCAACAATTCAATACGGTGGAAAATTAAACAAATTAATATTATATATATATATTTCAAAAACTTTGATTATTTCTTTTGCAAAATTTTCCCATCATAGTGAATTGCTGATTGACTATGAATTTTACTTGTCAGTGAATTTTTCATGGCAGTGAATTTTTCGTTAGTAAATTGCTGACAGTGAATTTTCTATATGTCATAATCAAAGGATAGATGCACTAGGGTTTTATCCAATGGCATGTACATTAGGGCCATATTGTTTGGATAAGGCCCCATGGTGTTTGTACACTAGAAACCAATATCTTTGTAAATGAGCATCCATATTGGATATAAAATATCTGTCTAGGGTAGGGAAGTGTCTACATTGAATCTTTAAGCATTTTCATTTTCCACTAAAGGATTTACATTTTAGGATCATTTGCACTATCTATTGACATGTTTTCTCTTTAAGAGCATCTACATTTTGTGGAGAAAATTCTTTGCCAAGGCATATTTGAGGGTCATCTATGCTAATAAATTAACATTAATACAACTATAAGTAGAGGTAAATTTTGAAGAGTTGTGTGTTAATAAATAATGGCTAATGGGTTATGTCTAATGATTGTAGGAGTAATTAATGTCGCTAGTGCTATTTTCCATGAGGAATTGTTTAATTTGAAAGTTGAAGGCTTGTAACAACCTCGTGACTATTCTAAGTCTTTATACAGGGTAGTTGTGAATCTTCTTGAGAGTAAAAAAAAAATTAAAATACTTTAAGTATTGTTCAAATGTGATGGAGGAATCATGATTGGTATTTCCAACAAACACTAGTTAAACAATGTATTATTCTGACGTATTACTGCTTTGGACATGACTGACCTCACTTAACAATGATTTATAACTAGCAGTTTCATGTACTGACATACAAAAATGAGTCGATAGGCGGCGTGAAGTACAAATGACTAGAATGCAATCCGAGAGACAACAAAGGTGCTTGGAAATGTCAATGTAGCGAATGGCAGTATATATTGTAAGTTTTAATTGGGACAATGATTTTATGTTGCTATATTTTATTACCCCTATTTATAGATTTGTATGGATGCTAATGGCACATATAATAAAATTATCTGAAAGGTTAATATATCATTTATTTTCTATAAGAGATACAATTGTCCAATAAGTATATATTTGCACAAATCATGGACAATAAAAAACAAGAAAAAGATAATAGCATTCATTTGTTTCTACTGATATTGATTGTGAGCTACATTTTTTAAATTTTGTTAGCAAGATTGACTTCACATGTGATTGGAATATCTCTCAAAACATTATATGCAAACTTTAAAACTATAGCCGCTAAACCCATGCAAAACAATAGCTAGATAACACAATAATAAATGAAACAATATTTGTCTTAAGAAACAATATAGTGTTTTCTCAACAACACCCTATGGAAAATTCAAATAATATAGCCTTTTGAACAAAAACTTATCAGAAATGAGACAATGTAGCTCAAGCTAGACAATAACAATTGACAAAATCTACATAATGTCAACAATTCTATTCTGTTGTAAACTATAGGCATGCAAAATTGACATCATGCATCTAAATCTAACTAATTAACATCAAATTCATTTGTTAATCAAATAAAGTAATTTATTCAATTAAATTCTTCATTTAATTAAATAAATCAAATTTATTTAATTTAATCCTCACATACCTCTTTGATTAAATAAATCAATTGTATTTAATCAAATCTTAACATCCCTCTTTTATATAAATAATTCACTTTATTTAATTAATCTCTAAATTCATCCATTTAAATTAAATTGATTCATCTTTATTTGATATAACACTAACATCATCCTCTTTGATTAGATAAATCATATCTTTATTTAATTAAATCTAAAATCATTTTCTTCTCATTTTGATTTATTTTAATCCTAAATTCTAAGTCAAAAGTCAAAATCACCTAATCTTTACTTAAATTAATCAAACCATGATTAATATTAATCCTAATAACTCCAATCCTCTAGATTTTGCAACTTGTGAAAATAAATCAATTTAGTTGATTCATTAAATGTTCCTTTTTCATTGAAAAAAGGCATCAAGAGGGAATATTCTCCAAATTTGAATTCTCCCTCCCAAGTGTCTTGTCCTCCAACAAAGCATTTAACTCCTCTTGCATGTCCTTGTGTATTGAGCCAAGTGGCATTTAAGTCACTCTTTCTTCTCCCTCCAACAATCCAACTTTCAATTTTCAAATTTGAACCTAATAGTATTTATCATGCACAATGACCAAAATATGTACAACCTTCCTCCATTAACATGTTGACAAGTGGCATCTTGTCATTGGCTCATGTTTTGTCCCACATCCTCCATGTTTTGCATTCCTCCATCATACTTTCTTATAAATAGAGGCCTCCTCTATTGTATTAATCCTCCACAATCTCAGTCATTTGAATCCACATCCATCATCCAAGAGCTTATCAAGAGTTGGGAAAGGGATATTTTCCACATCAAAGTAGCACCAATCCACTATCAAATAACGGTTTGACATATTTCATATGCTTTATTTAGTTGTTTTTATTCTTTTTATCTTATTTGTGTATGTGACATGATCAAGTATTTCATAGGGATGTTTTATGTGCTTTGTTTAGTTTGACTAACAATGTTAATAGTTATTTGTTTTGAGAAAAATGCAGAAAAACATTCACACAAATGTATCGACAAAACACAAGGCATAAAGAGAGACCCATAGGGAATTGACAACAACTCAACAAAACCTTATCAAAAATTGAAACAATATAACCTTTTCAACAACACGTTCTCGAAAATGGAATGATATAGCTTAAGCAAGAGAACAATAATCAACAATGCTCAATGGGATCTAACACAAAGTGTATAAGATTAACTATTTTATTCCATTGCAACCATAACCTAAAAAATATGAATTTTCTCTAAATATTACATCAAAAACATAGAGATTTGTACATAAAAAATATAAAATAAAACTCAACAAAATGAGGCTTGCTCTCCGCCCTACCATATTGGGTCATGAAGCCTTATGGGCTCTCACCAAACCACTAAGAAAGAATATACATTTCCCACCAATCTAATCAATGGTGAAATGAATATTTCTTATTACAATCAATATAGAGTACATTAGGATCTGATTGTCTATTTGACCATTGTTACTAATTTTTCAATCACTATCATTGTTCTAAAAGGTTGTTACAACACATTAGTTCATCAAATTCTGGATTATGGCTGGAGTATGGTCTGCTGGAATAACACAAAAGTGTGAAGTCTAGTGAGATGATTATGCAAAATAGAATGAACTACATAACATTAACTATTTTATTCCATTACCCAACCTTAAGAGGGAAGCGCCTCCTACTTCCCAGATGGTCTAGATCTTAAAGAGGGGGGTTTAGGAGATGAACGACATGGAAGTTGAGGCAAAAATTTTTTAAAGTCCCAAGCTTAGTTGTTGCTGGTGTTTTTTCTGGTCTTTTTGGGGTCTTTTATGTGGCCCTCACTGGCCTTTTTTTGGTGGTTGTTGCTTTGTTATTATAATGTCCTCTCTACAGCCTCTTTGTTTCTGGGTTCTTTTCTGATTTATCTCTTTTAATTGTAAACTTTGTGGTCTTAGGTCCCTGTAAAACTCATTTTTTCCTCTTTCAAAAACTATTTTATTTCATTACAGTCATCACCACAGAAAGCTAAAACTCATAGCTACTGTCCTATTCAAAACCTTTTCTAAAAAGGTGAGACCATATACAACTTATGTCTATACAAAGTGTCAATTTTAGTGTAGTGATCATGTCTAATTCATAGACAATATGTAAATTGGGAGGTATCAAAGTTCTATATTTTATAAAACATAATTTTCTTTGTACTTGTAATGGGATGAATGAAGTAATCATAATTTAGCCATACCTAGTACATGTGGTAGAATGTAGTATGTACAAAACAAAACAAGGCTTGATTTCCACCCTACCATATTGGCTCATGGAGCATCGTGCACTCTCACCAAAGCCCCAAGCAAGAAAATAAATTGTCCACCACTGTGACCAATGGCGAAAGCAATTTTTCAACTATTGTTGACTTAAAAAAGGATTGAATGGCACTAGAAGGCCCATGAAGGATAAGTGTGTGGGTTGTTTCTACCAACAAACATGAAAGGATTATCTGAAGCTTAGTGTAATAAACATGTACCATTGTTAGACAATAAATAAATAAGAAAATATAGATTTATACAATTAATTACAAATAAGATGCAAGGAAATTGTAGTTGGACACAATAAGTAAATAAAATCTAAGCATACCTTGTGCATGAAATGGATTGGAGTCTATACATAGAAAAGGAGGTCTTCTCTCCACCCTACCATAGTGGGTCATGGAGCATCATGGCTCTCACCAAACCCGTAAGCAGTAATGTTAATTGTCCACCACTTTGATCAATGGTGAAGGAAACACTTTGGAAGCTAAGAAAATTTGTTCAGTAGAAATCAACATTATACATTTTTAATAAATTGACATGGAGATGTGAGATGAGAAATGCAAAAATATATATAGTCTTACATTGTATTTAGATGGAATGTAGATGAAGACCATACAACATGAAAATGTGGAATCATAAAGCTATTTGGCATTTAGGAGATCTGTACATCTTGTATATGAATACAATGTAGTTGCAATCTAAAATGGTTTTAGTGGAATATACCTACATAGAAAGGAAATGTGAAATTTGGTGTTGTGAGCATGTTTTATTAGTAAGCAGTATGTAAATTATGAAATTTAAATGGCTCTATAATTTATAAGAGAAATATATGTAATACCACAATTACATGTCACATATAAAAAATGATAAGGAAGTGAATTTTGAGATGGTGCAAATTCTATATGTACAAAGATGAAGAGGAAAGGAGAAGCAATTCACTTACCATAAAGAAGAGAAACTTTTGATGATGACTGCAATGAATAGTGTTGTTGGAGACGATCAACTTGTTTGATTTATAGTGCACTCTAATTGTTGGTATGTACCCTGTAGTATCTAGCAAAATACAAAGGCAGATCTACACGTAATCATAAAAACCCAGTTCAAGTGAGGAATTCAGTTGTACACATAGCAAATATAAAATGGAAGAGAACAAAATGAGGCCTACTCTCTAATTGGGTAGCCACTACTCTAATGAATGGTGAAATCAATGTTCCTTATTAGGCTTCATATATAGTCTATCATTCAAATAATTGTTTTATGGGACTTTCCAATGCTAACAAATTTACCTATGGAGTATCATAGGTTGTTACAAAAATAAACCCATAAGTTGTCTTCCAAAGCATGAAGGAATATTGATGTCATGATTGTTCATGGTGGTGGACAATGTATCTACACAATATAGAGGTATTTATTCATGTTATAGCAGATGCAAATACCATTGATACATAATAATCCCTATGTCTACTTTATGGGACACTCTTGGAATGATAAATTTTATTTTCAAGTGTTGTATACAAGATTCATGCATGGAAGAAATGGGAAAAGAATTATCACAACCATAAATTTTGTAGAGTTTTTGCAACCATCGCCTCATTCAAAGAACACAAAGTAACATCTAACCAACTCCACAAAAGCTAAGAAATGCTTGTTCAAATTTCTATCCTAGGATTAATTGTTGTATGCTTTTTGTGTATTTGTCATGGTTCTAAGTCATATCTTTTTTTAAAACCTTGGAAAAAATAGTGAATGCCTATGCAAACCCCAAATGAAACAATATTGCAAAGGTTTTTTTTCTTTATATACTTCCCTTGTTACTTGCTTCAAATACATATCTCCCTGCTAGGTTATGTGCAAAATAGCTAGGGAAAAAATTATCATAGGTAACACTTTTCTATTTCCTTTGCAAGAATGACCCCATACAAAAGACAAAATAACCTACAAGTAATATTATTGCAAAAGCCAAAGGACACTAGCTTGAGTTTGGACCATTCAAGAACTTCATAGATGTTTGCTATGTTTCCTAATGTTTTAAACATATCTAGGAAAATGTGGTTTGACACATGTTGTCGATTATGGCCCCCTCCCTTTTCCTTGGAAACAAAGAACTTGAAAATGCTAAGACTAAGGAAATTAATTTATAGAAGAATAGGTACCACATGTTTCAGTTGAGAAAAGTAATTTCAATAAATGCATGATGTGGATCTCCAATAGAAAATTGCAACTATCAATTGAAACATAGGTACCCATTCTTCTTTTACATATGATGGAAAGTCTCAACCAATAGACAAAAGGCTACATGATAAGAAGTAGGAATAAATTTCCATGTAGAAGTTTAGGTATAAAGATCAAAGAAACACATAAAATAACCATCACCCATTGCAAAATAATTCTTTTGAAACTAGATCACACAATGCTAAAAACACAAAATAACCTCCAACCACCATCAACAAAATTCCATAGCTGGTGTTCACACCTACAGCGTCATAGAAGCTTGCCCTCTTTATTGATAGCTTTGTTGGAGAACAAGGGAGACCTAGAGAATGACACACAACAATGCACTATAAAAGATTGTGTGGACATTTGCTATGTTTTTCAGAGGATTTTATAGGTAGGTGCTACTCACAACCATTGATCACCACTACTATGTTGCAACCCATCACCACAAAACCATGGCCATAAATAAAACAACATTGGTTGCAACAGTGGCCCAAATGCAAAAGCCGTCAAAACACAAAAATGGAAGGTGTTATTACAACCAATAAACAAAGGAAAAATTATATGTTTCTTACAATTAATTTGACATACATACATATCTGTATACAGAAAAAGGAAAATACTACACAATAGAAGAGCTACACACATTTTAGTGGCTAGTTATTTTGAAGCACCAGATTCCTATCTATGCATTGGATGAATGAAATTGATAAAGATGCAGGTGGAAAAAAAAAATGTACACTAATATATATGGGTGTAGACACAAATGCAAATATATCTGCGGGTGCTGCCACAATACTGGTTTACACTTTTTAGGAGATCCTGATTTTTGCTGAAATCACACATTTTTAGAAAACATAATGATTTAAGCCTTGAAAATTTCCATTTAAAGGATTCCAATTGAATATGGTTTGATCAAACCACCTTAGACCAAGCCCCCTTGGATAGAACCTTGCTAGTTTTAAACCATACCTATAATAGAGTCTCCTTTACACCTATCAAAATGCAGATAAAAAACCACTTTTGATTTACCTTTTGGGGGATCAAATGAATTCATTTAAAATTTATTTTTTTGTAAGTATGTATTCCTTATTAAGCTTCCAAAAAATTATAATTTGAATTAAATTAAATTTGATCATTATATTTATTTTTTATTTCTTGTGAATGTAGGTTTTTCACCAAAAATCAAGCTATCTATTTTGCACATGTGGAAAAATAAAAGATTATAAAAGAATTTTAAAAAATATGATTGCACTAGATATTGGAGTCCTTGATCCAACAAAAATAAATAAATTGAATTTTGATACATACAAAAAAAGTTACGCGTTATACAGTCGCGCTATGTTTAAATTGTAATTGGTTTGACTTTAAAACTTGATTAAAGAAAAAATATTTAATAAAAATCTATCTAACCAAGTGGAAGCACTAGATATTGGAGTTACAAATCTAAATTAAAAAAATATATAGTTTTATCCTTCATGTAAAAAAAGTTATGTGTTATATGGTAAGCGTCACTTTTTAAAAATATTATTTTTTGTAAAAACTTGTTTCTAAGGGAGAAGGAAAAAGAAGTGCAATCTAATTCCAAAAATTTTGAAAAAAATATATTTAGAATCTACAAAAAAAAAATCCATGAAACTCTAGTTTGCATCATCTTAAAATTCCTCATGGTTTAGCCACTATAGGTGCCCAAAAGTGAAGATTTAGTTAAAAAAAATTATTTCAGTGTCCAATTTGGCCAAAAATTGTAAACCACTATTGTGGGATCATCCCTGCATTGGTGATTGTTGTTGAGTAGCTTTAAAACTAGTAAGGATGACAAAAATTCCATCCAAATTTCACACATATAGCCTATTGAGTAAAAGTTTCCATATAGAGGCAATTGTTGCAAAGCAATAAAGACTATTCCATTTATCATTTCCATATAGGGGTGATCGTTGCATAGCAATAAAAATAGACTAATAACAACATTGTTTCATATATACGTTCCATAGATTGGCAATGGGCACAATACTATTTAGAGTTCTAAAGTTACCAAATCAATTGAATAGTTTATGTTACTTTCCACAGGGAATTGTTGACTATTGTCTGTAGCTTTAGCTTCTATGAAAATTTTGTCCCACCATGGTGACAAATTTTCTACAAATGACGTATATACATATGCACACCCAAAGTTGTCAATACATGTGAAAGAAATATAGATAAGCTTAAATGCACATATATCTGTATGTTGCTTGATCAAAGGAAACAAGCATCACTTCACACAACTTTCCATGGGAACATTATCTCATGTATGTGCTATGTATATTGGCAATTGTTGCAATAATACTTTGCATTTAAAACTCACCAAAGTAATTGAGCAGTTTATGATATTTTCAATAAGGCATTGTTCGATGTTGGGTTGTGGATTGAGCTGTAGAACATACATAAGAAACATTATAGCCAAGAACCATATCACATCCATATCCAACATTGCACTATCATTATGGATCACAAAGTAGTAGCAAGAACATTCAGGAAGCATTAGATGGATACCCAGACATAGATACTTGCATTGACAAATACATCATAAATACATATATCTAGATAGAACTCTGTCAAGATATTCTATGCATTGAGAACATTGAAATCAAGATGAGAAAAATATTCTCTTTAAAAAAACTCAAGATACCTGTAAATATTGAATTGTGCATGCATATATGCATAGATATCCATTACACACACATATATCTATGCACATTTGTACTAGAAAGTTGTATGCACTAGGAAATTTGAATTGTGTGAATGCATATTTATCTATATGCATACGTAAATTTACACATCCATACAACCATGTTCACAATTAGATATATGAACAACTATAGATACTGATACATCACTTAAAAAGGACAACTCTATATAATAAACAAAATAAAATTAAATAAAAAATATAAACTTAAAATGGAACAAAATTATAAGCAACATGAATAATAGAAAAGAAAGCAAGTATATCATTTTTTCTTAAAGATTATAAGTTATAATTATTGTCTTAATATATAACCAATCAAACCAACAACAATAAAATAGAAAAAGGTCTTTTGATGTGACAAGCAGTGTGAGGGAAGAAAACAAAGTAAATGTCTAGTTAACATGAACTATAAGAAATATGCAAAGTCACAACTAGGCATGGTTGTTTTGGTGTTCAAGGTAGTACAAAAACTATCTCTAGATACTCTTGCATGATAGGGGAAATAACAAAAAAAATTGATAGTAACAAATTGCACTTAGCTTCAAAGTTAACCCTTGCAACTTTCACTATTTTTTCTTTGAGTCATGTTTCTAAATTATAAGTCTAAAATAAGAACAGTGAAAACAAATGAGGTGTAGGTGACAACATTGATAACAGACTCAGTAGTCATTGCAGTGGTAGACTCATATTACAACATGTAAAGTTTCTTTGCTGACATTTGCAATAGGCTTGTTGTAGCCTCATCAAAATTAGTTGCCCACAACTCACCTATGTGGTCTTCCATCTTTAGCTGCAATAAATATCGAAAGCCACAATCAACTATTGTTGTTTGGAATTAGGGCCGAACCATGTATTTTTCTTGGATTGTTCACACTTTTTCTTGCATTGCCTACCATTCACCTACAATGAACATGCAGCATAACAAAATGCATTAATTTTTTATATATTTTACTATTTTCTTGAGAGTAGTTTGCAAAGTTTCTGGCAAGCCAAGGTAGTGATCCAAGATATATGCAATAACTAGTGACTCTCCCATTTCCCAAAGCAACCTTTCAAGGCACTATCTAGAGGGGATCAACAATAGGTGGATCAATATGCCCTCGTTAAATCAAGGGTTGTGCTTCTAGTATGTTAGGATTTATATATAGAAGAGTCCTTGAGAATGTGTTTAGAACTGCTCCATTGAAGTACCCAACACGTGCATTTTTAATAGAAAGGATGAGAGATGAACTAGGGGTGTACAACCTCTCCAAATCATCACCCTTTGCTTCCCAATTTAAGCCCCCAAAATTAACATCAATTGAAAATGATGACAAATCATTAAGTTTAATAGTCCTCTGAATTGTTTGGGATTGATCCTTTCTTTGTATAGTTGATACCATTCCTACATGCACCATAGTGCCAATAACATCAATCAAGCTATTATTAGTGCAATTTGCAATCTGATTTAATGGGATGAATTTAAATAATTTATCTAGCACAAAGGCCTCATCATCAAAACATTTTAACATTGATTTTTGATCCAAAATGATTTCCATCTAGCTATTTCACTTATTAAATTTCTTATCTGCATGTCTCACCGATCCCTTTGACACATAACATGTACGACCCACCTCAACCCTATCATAATGCAATTTTTCTATGTCATTAAAGCATGTAATTCATATTTTTGTTCCCTCATTGTCAATAATATCAAAGTTGAATACTTGGCCTTCAAGCCCCTATGTATTGTAATGGTGCATATCCCTCTTTGTTGTTACCTATCCTTTTATCATCCATTTGGTTTGGTAAAAAATTATCCCTTTAATAGGCCTAATATGCATGGGAGCATCTTGCTTCCTTGGGGATGTATTAATTGGATGGGGAGGGTGAGTTGCAACCAACTATTTGTTCTTCTTGATCTCTAAATAAGTATCTAGGTTTTCCAATTAGCTGGCAATCTATCTTTTTGACATCTATGGACAATATGACAATTTCCCTGGAATGAAATGAACATCAAATACTTGAAAAGGTAGTCCCCACAAACAAAGAAGCAGAAAAATACAAGTACAAGTAAGGAAAAACAATATCTAACCTTAATTTTTGTAGCTTTCTACACAAATAGTTTGTTAAGCACAAAATCAAACCTATTTTCAATGCCCCTCTAAACAAAAGGTCATTGTATTTTGTAGGCAAAGTTCCTATCTGCATGTGGGTTCCATTAGAGAGGACAACTTTGTACCGGTCAACCGGGCTTTTATCACCTCCTATTTTTTGGAAAGACATTAGCTAGAGGACTAGATATGGGATAACATCTCCAACATCTATAGATCATATCACATGTGTTGTTAAGGCTGGATTCACATTTGTAGCCTATAAGGCAATTAAACTCAACATAGTGGCAGCAATGAGATATTTATGAATATGACTCAACTCTAAAAGAAAACAACAATATTGACACATTTGGAAACTATATATGACATTTTACCTCTAACACATAAGTCACTCCCAAATGGACAAAAAACTGAAAGGGAAAGAAAAGACAAAGAGTTCAAATATAAATGAGTCAGAACATATATCATAGAAATTGTTAGTTCAACTAAAGCATATTCTTGGTTTGTTTGGTGCACTTGAGAAAGTGTCAATATAATTGGTAGAAACAAAAAAATAAACAAGAAATAGATTTACAGGACTGGTGCTCAAGGATTGTTCGCTAGCCTCAGTAGAGCTAGAGGCCACCGACATTGTTGCATATACTCTTTTAAAGTTGAGAGATGCAACTCCAACGGCTGACTAGAAGGTCTATGACTTCAAAACACAACATTGGAACTCAATTTTTTTGCACGGGAATTGAGAATATGGCAGGAAAGGATTAATAAAAATAAGGGCTTCAATGATTCAAATAATACTTAACATACAATGTGTTATTCCAAGTTTACTGTTTCAATTTTAAAATCCCTCTTTTTTTTCCCTAGAGACACCAAGAATACGAAGGAAAAGAGATAATTAGGAAAAAGGCTTCAATGTTGTATATAATAGTTAATATAAAGTATATCATTTGAAGTATTCCCTATCAAGTTTTAGACAAATAAGTATTTTCAGAAACTAATAAACATTGGGAAGACCATGTATGTGCATTACTCACATTCACTTTGACATACATACAAATCTACACACATGGAAATTTAATATTGTCTCATTTATGGCTTTTGTTATGTGGAAATGGTTGCAATATATTAAAATAGTCTGTGTTGTTTTCCATAATGCAACCTAATTGTTGTTCACTAGCTTTGGCTGTATTCCCTCATTTTCAATGCATAATAAAATATTTAATATTACAGAGTTTATGTTTTCATCCAGAAGGAAATGTTCTTGACTATCATAGCAACTGATTTCATTTTGACTATCCACAGAAAATCTAGATTTACGATATTAGATGTAGAAAACATAACTATAAAATAGTGGAAAAGAGATCTTATAATTCCAAAGATGTCCCAACAAAATAAAGTTATGGATTAGTATATATCAATGTTATTTGCAACCACCATTAGTTACATGCATTCCCGCAAGTAGGTGGAACACATTGACCATCAGTACGATCAAATGTCTGTAAAATTTTCAACCAACCATTGTTGACTGTCATTTTGTGGCTTTACCAGCCATTGCAAGTGCAAGCAAGGGGAGCAAGCTTGTATAAGCGTGCAAGTTTGATCATGCCATGCAAAGTTTTTGTGAAGGATGAAGCAACTTTTTTTTTTTGCATTTTGCTACATTGGGTGATAGCTAGAAAATGATTACAAAAGTGTTGGCAATGATAATCTATTATGCATTTGTTGTAGACATGAATAAAGCAAGCAGGAAGAGGTACACTTGTACCAAGGAGGAAGAGGAGAGATTTCAAAAAACCATCAACAATTTCAGTTGTTCTTATATATACCTGTGGACATAGTTCTATGCATGTATATATCTACATATACATATACAAAAACATCTATGCATGCAATTCAATGTTCCTAGTGCACACAACATCTTCATACAATTGTGTGTAGGAAAATTTGTTTGTAATAAATTTCTACCTATCTAGACAAAAACTAAAGTATGGGTTTCTTTTGCTATGCTTAATTGTTCTTTTCCTCTATGCACATATGTATGTATGAAAATTAAGATGTAGACAACATTCATATAAACAAGTGTCCCCTTGTTTATTTCTTTGCTAGGATAGTTCTTATTTCATTTGTCCTTAAGGGAATTTTGGCAATAATAGGCTTCATATTAAGCATAATAAGAAAGATTGCTTCCCACATTAAATTTGCTAAAAATATCTTTGAAGTTAGGAGAATAGCATAAACTATTATATGACTTCAGCTCTCACAATATCTTTCCATATTTGATTCACAATCCAATAGTGTATGGTATAGAATATATGACGTTGTCCATAAGTTATTGTCGGCTGCTAGTCTATAGATGCGGCTATATTGTTTCATTTCCAATAAGATGCTATTGAGAAATAGAATTTACTAGGTTTCTATCGAAACTAATATTGTTTGATTTAAGGATTGAGTGTCTATGTCTTTATATGCAGTTTCTATATGTATCTTTGAGGTTATGTGTAGAAGCTATGAATATTTGAGCTATTTATCTACCCTTCACCTTTTCTCCTTTGGTAGCCAAATCTGATTTTGCTTTCTTCTTGCGAAAGCAACTTTTCAAAAATCAAATAGTATAGTGTATTCAACAACATCCTACCAAGAAAGAAATAGTAGAGCCTAATATAAATGACAACAATCATCAATGTCCTATGGAATTAATGTTGTTTGCATCTGCTATGACATACATACATAGCTCTCTATAGTGATTAAACATTTTCCATCACTCATATTAATAATTCCATTACCTAGGGCAATGTACTAGTTCTGGAAAGCAGGGACAACTACATTTGAATCAAGTAGGGAGAGGTGTGGGTGGAGATGCATATTGGGAAAATTGTTTCTAGAGTTTTGTGAGGAAAATTCATGTTTTCCATAGGCCTTCATTCATTTTTGTTGTCTATTTGACATTATATTGTTTCATTTGTGTTCTCTATGCAGCCACAATGGTTGGAAGGAAAAAATATTTGTTTTCTCTCTTGGATTTCCACTATGAATTATTGTCTTTTGTGGGCTTATCCATTTGGGCCATTGTTTAAAGCATCATAGTCTTACGAGCAGTTAATTTTATTTTCCATAGTTCATTGTTCATTTTAGCTCTCTAGGCTAGGGTATATTGTTCCATTTATCAACTTGGTATATCCGAGATGGTTGCAAGGAAATAATGTTTGTTTTTTTGCATTGAATTTTTAGAGTGAATTGTTGTGTCTTGCATGTTTTCTCATTTTGGCAACTGCTAAAATTGGTATAGTTTGGAAAAGAATATATGTTATCTCTAATAGGCCATTGTTGATTATTGTTGTCTAGCTTAGGCCATATTGTTTCACTTATAGTCTCCATGTAGCTATATTGTCTCATTTATGGATTCCATTTTGTGTGAATGGTTGCAAAATAGTTAATCTAGTGTGCTTTTGGTGAATTTTTCCATCTGGGTTGTTGAAACCAATATTCATTCATCTATGGTTTGTGTTTTCTGGTGAAGGTTTTGAATCAGCCAGTTACTATGAGGTTTCTATGTTTTTTTGGTTTTTCATGCGAGTCACTATTGAAAGGCATGTTTTTGTGGTGATGGTTACAACACAATTAAATATATATATATGCATATATATACATATATACGCATATATATGTATATATACATATATATATGTACATATATATATAGTTAATATCATGAAGTTCATACTATTTTGTATAAGGCATTGTTGCCTATTGATGTCCACCTTAGGCTATATTGTTTCATTTGTGTCTTCCATTTACCATCAATGGTTGCAATGCAACAAAACTGTCAATGTTATGGACATTATAAGTAACATCTACCATTAAAATCCTCATTAAACATAGAAAATTTCTTGGAATTTTCAACAAGGCATTGTTGGGTCTAGTTGTGTGGGCTTACCTTCTATTAGAGATGTGAGTGAGGAGGAAAAAATGTTGTGAACATAGAACTCCAATTATCTATTGTAGAATTTATGTGAAGATGGCTGCAACCTATTATTTTTTTCTTAGCATCACACAATAATTGCATTCCCTCACTAGATTTGTCACAATATATTGTGCATATACATGTAAACACAAGAAGTAGATATGGAAATTTAATGATATACAATTTGTGTCAATTTCCATAGAGTATTGTTGCTTGACATGTGGTGCAAATGGTTGCAAGGGTAACATTGATAAACAATGGCGTGTGCAGATTTGGATGTATGTCATAGTAGATAGAAACAACAACAACACTAATTGAAGCATTGTTGGAAATGTAAACCATATTTTTGTTCCTATATCAAACATTGATGCCACCATCTTTGTAGAACTTCTTCCTTGAGTAACTTCTAAGAGCTTTTCAACACATTGTACATAGGAAAATTGATTCTTCGTATGCTTACTATAAACCCAAGTATATATGAATGTTGTCTACATCTAATTCTATATACATACATATGTGCACACAAGAAAATTATAGTGAAGCACTACATCACATGGAAACACCTAAACAACAAAAAAATTCACAGTAGCAAACCCATACAAAACCAGGGGTGTGTTGTTCTTTGATCTTGAAATAAAAAGCATTTGGCGCGCTGATAGAGAAGGCCAGTGAAATGGCATGGCCATTAATTTTCGTATGATTTGTATGTAGTGCTAATGGCTACAAGGGACACTTTCCCTTAAATCCCTAAAAAAACACAATCAATGTCTGCACAATTTTTGATAAGGCATTGGTGGGAAATCATACAATATAGCCTGCCACAAGCATATATATTTTTACAAACTACATTGTTTCATTTATGGATTCTGTTTCACACCAATGGTTGAAATAAAGATAATCTCATGTGTTTTTTGTGAGTTTTTCCATCTGGGTTGTTGTTGAAACCAATATTGATTCATTTATGGTTTGTGTTTTGTGGTGGAGGCTTTCAATCAGTCTGTTACTACAAGCCTTTTTTGTTTTGTGGGTGTTCCATATGCATCACTGTTAGAATTAATATTTTTGTGGCCATGGTTGCGACACAGTGAAATAGTTAATATTATACAGGTTGCATTGTTTTCTGTAAGGAACTGTTGATTGTCATTCTTTTCCTTAGGGTATATTGTTTCCTTTTTGGTAAGGTTTTATTGGGAAAAGACTATATAGTTTATTCAAATCAATATTGTTTGATTCATGGTTTGAATTTTGCAATTCTAGTTTTGCATGGGTTTGTTATTGTGTTTTCTAGTGTTGTGTTGAATTCACCATATGGCTAACAGTTGATACCAATATTGTTTAATTTATGGCTTTCATTTTGTGGCGATGGGTGAAATGCAATAAAATAGTGAATGTTATGCAGTTGATATTGTTTTGCACAACACAATGTTCATTATTGTTTTCTACACTAGGCTATATTGTGTTATTTCTAGCCTCCATTTAGCATGGCCTAGGAAAGAAGGCGACATATTTTTTTTTTATTTTTAAATAAAAAGTATTTGTTGCATCAATAGAGAGGGCCAATGAAATGGCATCAAAATTGATCAATGTATGGTTTCCATGTAGTGGCAGTGGCTATAAGTAGTAGCTTCCTTTTTAAGTAGTCAAGAAGATAGCAAATTCCTACACAATTTTTGAAAGGGCATTGCCCTATGGCTATATTGGTTTGTTTCTCAAAGGGTCCTGTAGGGAAAAAGGCTAATATTGTTTCATTTTTCGATAATGCATTGTTGGGTTTCATTCTTTGGGTTTAGTTTGTTGTTTAAGATATTTGTTAGCAAGGAGGGAAAGCGTGCATTAAATACACCTTCCTAGTTATTATTTCTTGAGCCTCATAGAATGAGTTGTTAGAATGATAGACTGTATAGTAAGTGTCATAAGAAATATTGATTTGACTATTGATCAAAGTGGTGAACAATGTATGCTCTTGCTCAAGGGTTTGATGAGAGCCGATCATGCTCAATGACCCAATATGATAAGGTCGAGCAGGCCAATTTTTTTTTTTGTCTAACTTTAAATTTCCTATATGTAGATCTCTATGTCACTGGCATTATATGCACACAATATTTTATTGTTTCAAGACCACCTATGGATATATCTGTATAATAGACACTTTTCTATAGATAGTTAGAGGCTATTTTGTGTTTTTTGTAGGCAATAATGTTTGCAAAACCAAAATGAAAGTGTCACCTGCAATAATCTTTTGCCAATCCTTTTTTGTAGAAAAATCTAGCGGTTTGCATGGGTTTGCAATGTGAATTTTTTTGTGGGCTTCTTTCTATGACCTCCATTTTCTAGCTATGTTTGCAACAGAATATAATTCTTAACATAATCTAGTTTTCTTTTATGCTCCATTGCTTACTAGCTTGGGTTATTTTTATCCATTTGTTTGTCATTCACAATTTTTTTATGCTTTTTTCAATCAACAATGTGTATTTATGTGCACCTAAGTTGAGATATATATGTAGATATATGTGTATATGATGCAGGAGCATCTAGTGGTGTAAGAGCAATCTTGCATCACTCAAAAATAGCTAAATTTCAAGTTTCTTAGTTTTTAGATTTTTTTACATTTTTGGATACCCTTTTCATCATAATAAAATTTCCAATTTATGGTTTTTATTTTATATTCCTGGGGTGAAAGATATTGCAGTTTTAGTTTCCCAGATTTGCACCTAAAAATCTTCTAAGTTAGATTTTAGGCACTTAGATTTCCTAGAACGGCCCCAAAACTTGCTGAAATTGGCATAGCAGATTTCAAGCACATTATTGACTTTGAGACCTTTCCAATGGTTCAAACGGTTCTCAAATCGAAGTCCCAAATCGAAAGTTATGGCCTTGGGAAGTTGGCACACTTTCTAGAAGATACAATTGCAAATGCTCTTTTGAAAGTTGAACTTCATGTTGTAGATTTTCGGTGCCAAAATGCCTAAACTCAAATTTGAATGTTGTTTTGGCTCCAAACTAATGAGGAGCTCTATTTATGGGCAGGTTTCTAATTTTTGGGGACAAGCTCGCATATTGCGAAAGGGTTATTCTGTAGCTTTTTGTAACTTGCATGTGTTGTAAAACTTGGGGATTGAGATCCTCTACATGTAAGAAGCTCCATTTTCTAAATAATAAAATTATTCTCCTATTTGTGGGTTATTTTCTGTGTCTCAGGCTGTGCCCTCATCAGTATATATATGTATGTATGTATATGTATATATATGTATGTCTTTATATGTATATATGTGTGTGTGTGTGGGGTAAGTGTAGGATCATCATAAAAAAATAGGCCCTTAAGTGGCAAAAAATTTAGGAAAATTAGAGTTAGGCAATTAGATGTAAAAATTTGAATAAATTATCTATATTATTTCAAAAATATGTAAGAATAGAATCTATAGTAAATTGAATGTAGTTTCTAAACTACTAGGTTTATTTAAAAAATAAATAAATCTATTTGGTGAAAATTTGAAATTTCAATGCAATAGTACTTAAATTTTAGGGAAAAAATAAGAAGAAGGTGTCTGTCTGACCAGCCTAACCCCAATAAAATGATAATATTTTTTATAAGATTTTAGATATAAGGAGAGGACTCATGTCTCGATGTGATGCATATTTTTTTGTAATTTTTTTTGAAGTAAATAATTAATTATGGATTTTTTATTACAAGTTTTAAAAAATATAAAAAATCGTATGTATAACCACCTTAACTTGGTCAAAACTTCATGATTCTTTTTATTTATTTTTTTAATCCTATAGTATGCAAAACATAGAATGTGACGTATGTTTTGGATTCAAAAAAATTGATACTGTTTGAAATCTATAGATATTTTTCAACCAACCTATCAATCAGGACTTTAGTTGTAATTCAAATTGAAAATGAATAATAATTATTTATTAAATTCAAAGTAAAGCATAATTTATATTGGTGGAAATTTGAGAATCTCCTTTAAAAACCCTTTTGTTTTGTCAAATTTTGGTAAAAAAAAGTTGTCAGCCACATGGGCCATCATATCACTTACATATTGCCACTTTTTGGCCCATCATGATCCTGCACATACCGTGTTTGTGTATATATATATATATACTTACAGAAATGTATTGACTAGAACCCAAACAAAAATTGAAATAATACAGCCTCTTCAGCACCACCTTATAAAAAATAGAACAATATAGCCTAACCTAGAGATCAATAATCAAGAGTCCATAATGCGATTGAATATAAACTATATAACATCAACTATTTCATTCCAATGCAACCATAACCACCAAACATAAGCCATAAATTAAACAATATTGGTTTAAACAGTGACCAAGATATATACATATATATATACATACATACATTCATATACATACATACATATATATATATGACATTCCTTTATTTCCAAATAGAAAATTCCTATATATGCATGCAATGCATAATGGTGGATTGTATTTTTATATGGGTGTGCAAAAATAGGTGCAAACAACATTGATACACATATTAGCATATACATCAAGTATAATAAAAAGCAAGACCCATGTTTCATCTCACACTTTATATACAAACTGCCAATCTAACAAATCCTTATTAAGGCCTAGATAAATAAGAAGCATCTCTAAACACACAAGAAAACAACTAAGAATGCCTTATCAAGGAAAACATGACCGGATTTAAATTACTTTGCAACCATTGGCACCATGCAAAAACCATAAGTCAAATAATTTATTCAAGACCACAGAAGAACAATCAACAATGCTCTATGCAAAATAGCATATAGTGTTTTATTACTTCAACAAGTATTAAATACTACACCTTTGAGGCATCCTAGTTTTCAATAATCGACTACTGGACATATTATTACAAGAAAAATTGGCAATATCATCTTCATTGAAACTTAATGTCTCTATTCTTTCAATAAGAATAATTGAAATGATAAATGAAACAATTTATTCAATCCAACAGAAGAACAAACAATAATGACCTATGGAAAATAGCACAAAGTGTTTTAGTGCTTCAAGAAATACTAGATGCAAAGTCAACAAAAGTGGAATGCAATATATGAACCAACATGAGAAAGACATATGCACCTCTGAATCATTCTATTTTCTAATAATTGAATTTTGAACATATTATTATAAGAACAACTATCAAAATCATCTTCATCGAACCTTAAGGTCCTTATTGTGGAATTCCATGACTAAATATTTGACTCTCAAGAGCTTGTTATGCTAATTAATGATCATATGAAGTATGGATTGAATTCATTTCAATAAGAAATATATTAAAAAAAACATTATCTAGAAAGGAAAAGAAACAATTCATACAGTTATGCTCTAACCATAACCGTAAAATGGGAGGCACAATTGAATAAGCAACAAATGTTATCACAACCATTGCTAGCACATCCAAACCATACAACAACTAATGTCAATACCATCCAACATTCAAGAGAGAAAACATCCACACAACATTTTCCCTCAATTGACTAGCTAAAAAGGCTACAAATTCAAACATTATGTTTCCTATAATATTGCCTTGCTTTGGGAAAGGAAATATATTATAGGCAAAAAAATATTTGAATTCATAGCCTTTTCGTTCAGGAAAATGGGGGAAAATTCAATCTAGATGTTTTCTCTCTTTATAATTTTGAACGAGTTAGTTGCATAGGGAGGCAACAAATATGGTATACACATCTATTTAGATGTAGCATTCTTTACATAAATAGATATTTATATGTGTGTATATATATATATCTGCCTATATGTGTGTGCTCTTGATTGACCCTTAAGGTGTTTATTCTAAGGTTTTATGGGAAAATATTTAACTCTCAACACCTTGTTATCCTAATTAAGCACCACATGAAGCATGCCTACAACTCATTTTAATAAGAAATATATACTAAACAAGACATTATTTAAAAAGGAAGTAAATCATTCAAAGTTATTGTTTTGAGAAGATAGTTATTTATTTCGAAACAAATTTGTTATTTCTTTCATTCTTGAAAAGTAATTCTTATAACAAT